>OZ014569.1:0-77500 GCA_963966155.1 Clivina fossor
AAAAAACAAGAAAACTATTTAATTTTCATAGTTCTGTGTTAATTTTTAATGTTTGCCGCCATTTTGAAAAAAACAAGAAAAACTATTTATTTTTCATAGTTCTGTGTTAATTTTTAATGTTTGTCGCCATTTTGAAAAAAACAAGGAAACTATTTATTTTTCATAGTTCTGTGTTAATTATTAATGTTTAGCGCCATTTTGAAAAAAAACAAGGAACCTATTTAAGTTTCATAGTTCTGTGTTAATTTTTAATGTTTAGCGCCATTTTGAAAAAAAAACAAGGAAACTATTTATTTTTCATAGTTCTGTGTTAATTTTTAATGTTTGCCGCCATTTTGAAAAAAAACAAGGAAACTATTTAGTTTTCATAGTTCTGTGTTAATTTTTAATGTTTGCCGCCATTTGAAAAAAAACAAGGAAACTATTTATTTTTCATAGTTCTGTGTTAATTTTTAATGTTTGCCGCCATTTTAAAAAAAAACAAGAAAACTATTTATTTTTCATAGTTCTGTGTTAATTTTTAATGTTTGCCGCCATTTTAAAAAAAAACAAGGAAACTATTTATTTTTCATAGTTCTGTGTTAATTTTTAATGTTTGCCGCCATTTTGAAAAAAAAACAAGGAAACTATTTATTTTTCATAGTTCTGTGTTAATTTTTAATGTTTGCCGCCATTTTGAAAAAAAACAAGGAAACTATTTAGTTTTCATAGTTCTGTGTTAATTTTTAATGTTTGCCGCCATTTTGAAAAAAAACAAGGAAACTATTTATTTTTCATAGTTCTGTGTTAATTTTTAATGTTTGCCGCCATTTTAAAAAAAAACAAGAAAACTATTTATTTTTCATAGTTCTGTGTTAATTTTTAATGTTTGCCGCCATTTTGAAAAAAAACAAGGAAACTATTTATTTTTCATAGTTCTGTGTTAATTTTTAATGTTTGCCGCCATTTTGAAAAAAAACAAGGAAACTATTTATTTTTCATAGTTCTGTGTTAATTTTTAATGTTTGCCGCCATTTTGAAAAAAAACAAGGATACTATTTATTTTTCATAGTTCTGTGTTAATTTTTAATGTTTGCCGCCATTTTAAAAAAAAACAAGAAAACTATTTAGTTTTCATAGTTCTGTGTTAATTTTTAATGTTTGCCGCCATTTTGAAAAAAACAAGGAAACTATTTATTTTTCATAGTTCTGTGTTAATTTTTAATGTTTAGCGCCATTTTGAAAAAAAAACAAGGAAACTATTTATTTTTTATAGTTCTGTGTTAATTTTTAATGTTTGCCGCCATTTTGAAAAAAAACAAGGAAACTATTTATTTTTCATAGTTCTGTGTTAATTTTTAATGTTTGCCGCCATTTTGAAAAAAAAACAAGGAAACTATTTATTTTTCATAGTTCTGTGTTAATTTTTAATGTTTGCCGCCATTTTGAAAAAAAACAAGGAAACTATTTAGTTTTCATAGTTCTGTGTTAATTTTTAATGTTTGCCGCCATTTTGAAAAAAAACAAGGAAACTATTTATTTTTCATAGTTCTGTGTTAATTTTTAATGTTTGCCGCCATTTTAAAAAAAAACAAGAAAACTATTTATTTTTCATAGTTCTGTGTTAATTTTTAATGTTTGCCGCCATTTTGAAAAAAAACAAGGAAACTATTTATTTTTCATAGTTCTGTGTTAATTTTTAATGTTTGCCGCCATTTTGAAAAAAAACAAGGAAACTATTTATTTTTCATAGTTCTGTGTTAATTTTTAATGTTTGCCGCCATTTTGAAAAAAAACGAGGATACTATTTATTTTTCATAGTTCTGTGTTAATTTTTAATGTTTGCCGCCATTTTAAAAAAAAACAAGAAAACTATTTAGTTTTCATAGTTCTGTGTTAATTTTTAATGTTTGCCGCCATTTTGAAAAAAAACAAGAAAACTATTTATTTTTCATAGTTCTGTGTTAATTTTTAATGTTTGCCGCCATTTTGAAAAAAACAAGGAAACTATTTATTATTCATAGTTCTGTGTTAATTTTTAATGTTTGCCGCCATTTTGAAAAAAAACAAGAAAACTATTTAATTTTCATAGTTCTGTGTTAATTTTTAATGTTTGCCGCCATTTTGAAAAAAAACAAGAAAACTATTTATTTTTCATAGTTCTGTGTTAATTTTTAATGTTTGTCGCCATTTTGAAAAAAACAAGGAAACTATTTATTTTTCATAGTTCTGTGTTAATTTTTAATGTTTAGCGCCATTTTGAAAAAAAAACAAGGAACCTATTTAAGTTTCATAGTTCTGTGTTAATTTTTAATGTTTAGCGCCATTTTGAAAAAAAAAACAAGGAAACTATTTATTTTTCATAGTTCTGTGTTAATTTTTAATGTTTGCCGCCATTTTGAAAAAAAACAAGGAAACTATTTAGTTTTCATAGTTCTGTGTTAATTTTTAATGTTTGCCGCCATTTTGAAAAAAAACAAGGAAACTATTTATTTTTCATAGTTCTGTGTTAATTTTTAATGTTTGCCGCCATTTTAAAAAAAAACAAGAAAACTATTTATTTTTCATAGTTCTGTGTTAATTTTTAATGTTTGCCGCCATTTTAAAAAAAAACAAGGAAACTATTTATTTTTCATAGTTCTGTGTTAATTTTTAATGTTTGCCGCCATTTTGAAAAAAAAACAAGGAAACTATTTATTTTTCATAGTTCTGTGTTAATTTTTAATGTTTGCCGCCATTTTGAAAAAAAACAAGGAAACTATTTAGTTTTCATAGTTCTGTGTTAATTTTTAATGTTTGCCGCCATTTTGAAAAAAAACAAGGAAACTATTTATTTTTCATAGTTCTGTGTTAATTTTTAATGTTTGCCGCCATTTTAAAAAAAAACAAGAAAACTATTTATTTTTCATAGTTCTGTGTTAATTTTTAATGTTTGCCGCCATTTTGAAAAAAAACAAGGAAACTATTTATTTTTCATAGTTCTGTGTTAATTTTTAATGTTTGCCGCCATTTTGAAAAAAAACAAGGAAACTATTTATTTTTCATAGTTCTGTGTTAATTTTTAATGTTTGCCGCCATTTTGAAAAAAAACAAGGATACTATTTATTTTTCATAGTTCTGTGTTAATTTTTAATGTTTGCCGCCATTTTAAAAAAAAACAAGAAAACTATTTAGTTTTCATAGTTCTGTGTTAATTTTTAATGTTTGCCGCCATTTTGAAAAAAACAAGGAAACTATTTATTTTTCATAGTTCTGTGTTAATTTTTAATGTTTAGCGCCATTTTGAAAAAAAAACAAGGAAACTATTTATTTTTTATAGTTCTGTGTTAATTTTTAATGTTTGCCGCCATTTTGAAAAAAAACAAGGAAACTATTTATTTTTCATAGTTCTGTGTTAATTTTTAATGTTTGCCGCCATTTTGAAAAAAAAACAAGGAAACTATTTATTTTTCATAGTTCTGTGTTAATTTTTAATGTTTGCCGCCATTTTGAAAAAAAACAAGGAAACTATTTAGTTTTCATAGTTCTGTGTTAATTTTTAATGTTTGCCGCCATTTTGAAAAAAAACAAGGAAACTATTTATTTTTCATAGTTCTGTGTTAATTTTTAATGTTTGCCGCCATTTTAAAAAAAAACAAGAAAACTATTTATTTTTCATAGTTCTGTGTTAATTTTTAATGTTTGCCGCCATTTTGAAAAAAAACAAGGAAACTATTTATTTTTCATAGTTCTGTGTTAATTTTTAATGTTTGCCGCCATTTTGAAAAAAAACAAGGAAACTATTTATTTTTCATAGTTCTGTGTTAATTTTTAATGTTTGCCGCCATTTTGAAAAAAAACGAGGATACTATTTATTTTTCATAGTTCTGTGTTAATTTTTAATGTTTGCCGCCATTTTAAAAAAAAACAAGAAAACTATTTAGTTTTCATAGTTCTGTGTTAATTTTTAATGTTTGCCGCCATTTTGAAAAAAAACAAGAAAACTATTTATTTTTCATAGTTCTGTGTTAATTTTTAATGTTTGCCGCCATTTTGAAAAAAACAAGGAAACTATTTATTATTCATAGTTCTGTGTTAATTTTTAATGTTTGCCGCCATTTTGAAAAAAAACAAGAAAACTATTTATTTTTCATAATTCTGTGTTAATTTTTAATGTTTGCCGCCATTTTGAAAAAAAACAAGAAAACTATTTAATTTTCATAGTTCTGTGTTAATTTTTAATGTTTGCCGCCATTTTGAAAAAAAACAAGAAAACTATTTATTTTTCATAGTTCTGTGTTAATTTTTAATGTTTGCCGCCATTTTGAAAAAAACAAGGAAACTATTTATTATTCATAGTTCTGTGTTAATTTTTAATGTTTGCCGCCATTTTGAAAAAAAACAAGGAAACTATTTATTTTTCATAGTTCTGTGTTAATTTTTAATGTTTGCCGCCATTTTGAAAAAAAACAAGAAAACTATTTAATTTTCATAGATCTGTGTTAATTTTTAATGTTTGCCGCCATTTTGAAAAAAAACAAGGAAACTATTTATTTTTCATAGTTCTGTGTTAATTTTTAATGTTTGCCGCCATTTTAAAAAAAAACAAGAAAACTATTTATTTTTCATAGTTCTGTGTTAATTTTTAATGTTTGCCGCCATTTTAAAAAAAAACAAGGAAACTATTTATTTTTCATAGTTCTGTGTTAATTTTTAATGTTTGCCGCCATTTTGAAAAAAAACAAGGAAACTATTTATTATTCATAGTTCTGTGTTAATTTTTAATGTTTGCCGCCATTTTGAAAAAAAACAAGGATACTATTTATTTTTCATAGTTCTGTGTTAATTTTTAATGTTTGCCGCCATTTTGAAAAAAAACAAGAAAACTATTTAATTTTCATAGATCTGTGTTAATTTTTAATGTTTGCCGCCATTTTGAAAAAAAACAAGGAAACTATTTATTTTTCATAGTTCTGTGTTAATTTTTAATGTTTGCCGCCATTTTGAAAAAAAACAAGGAAACTATTTATTTTTCATAGTTCTGTGTTAATTTTTAATGTTTGCCGCCATTTTAAAAAAAAACAAGAAAACTATTTATTTTTCATAGTTCTGTGTTAATTTTTAATGTTTGCCGCCATTTTAAAAAAAAACAAGGAAACTATTTATTTTTCATAGTTCTGTGTTAATTTTTAATGTTTGCCGCCATTTTGAAAAAAAACAAGGAAACTATTTATTTTTCATAGTTCTGTGTTAATTTTTAATGTTTGCCGCCATTTTGAAAAAAAACAAGGATACTATTTATTTTTCATAGTTCTGTGTTAATTTTTAATGTATGCCGCCATTTTAAAAAAAAACAAGAAAACTATTTAGTTTTCATAGTTCTGTGTTAATTTTTAATGTTTGCCGCCATTTTGAAAAAAAACAAGAAAACTATTTATTTTTCATAGTTCTGTGTTAATTTTTAATGTTTGCCGCCATTTTGAAAAAAAAACAAGAAAACTATTTATTTTTCATAGTTCTGTGTTAATTTTTAATGTTTGCCGCCATTTTAAAAAAAAACAAGAAAACTATTTAGTTTTCATAGTTCTGTGTTAATTTTTAATGTTTGCCGCCATTTTGAAAAAAAACAAGAAAACTATTTATTTTTCATAGTTCTGTGTTAATTTTTAATGTTTGCCGCCATTTTGAAAAAAAACAAGAAAACTATTTAATTTTCATAGATCTGTGTTAATTTTTAATGTTTGCCGCCATTTTGAAAAAAAACAAGGAAACTATTTATTTTTCATAGTTCTGTGTTAATTTTTAATGTTTGCCGCCATTTTGAAAAAAAACAAGAAAACTATTTATTTTTCATAGTTCTGTGTTAATTTTTAATGTTTGCCGCCATTTTGAAAAAAAACAAGGAAACTATTTATTATTCATAGTTCTGTGTTAATTTTTAATGTTTGCCGCCATTTTGAAAAAAAACAAGGAAACTATTTATTTTTCATAGTTCTGTGTTAATTTTTAATGTTTGTCGCCATTTTGAAAAAAACAAGGAAACTATTTATTTTTCATAGTTCTGTGTTAATTTTTAATGTTTAGCGCCATTTTGAAAAAAAAACAAGGAACCTATTTAAGTTTCATAGTTCTGTGTTAATTTTTAATGTTTAGCGCCATTTTGAAAAAAAAACAAGGAAACTATTTATTTTTCATAGTTCTGTGTTAATTTTTAATGTTTGCCGCCATTTTGAAAAAAAACAAGGAAACTATTTAGTTTTCATAGTTCTGTGTTAATTTTTAATGTTTGCCGCCATTTTGAAAAAAAACAAGGAAACTATTTATTTTTCATAGTTCTGTGTTAATTTTTAATGTTTGCCGCCATTTTAAAAAAAAACAAGAAAACTATTTATTTTTCATAGTTCTGTGTTAATTTTTAATGTTTGCCGCCATTTTAAAAAAAAACAAGGAAACTATTTATTTTTCATAGTTCTGTGTTAATTTTTAATGTTTGCCGCCATTTTGAAAAAAAAACAAGGAAACTATTTATTTTTCATAGTTCTGTGTTAATTTTTAATGTTTGCCGCCATTTTGAAAAAAAACAAGGAAACTATTTAGTTTTCATAGTTCTGTGTTAATTTTTAATGTTTGCCGCCATTTTGAAAAAAAACAAGGAAACTATTTATTTTTCATAGTTCTGTGTTAATTTTTAATGTTTGCCGCCATTTTAAAAAAAAACAAGAAAACTATTTATTTTTCATAGTTCTGTGTTAATTTTTAATGTTTGCCGCCATTTTGAAAAAAAACAAGGAAACTATTTATTTTTCATAGTTCTGTGTTAATTTTTAATGTTTGCCGCCATTTTGAAAAAAAACAAGGAAACTATTTATTTTTCATAGTTCTGTGTTAATTTTTAATGTTTGCCGCCATTTTGAAAAAAAACAAGGATACTATTTATTTTTCATAGTTCTGTGTTAATTTTTAATGTTTGCCGCCATTTTAAAAAAAAAACAAGAAAACTATTTAGTTTTCATAGTTCTGTGTTAATTTTTAATGTTTGCCGCCATTTTGAAAAAAACAAGGAAACTATTTATTTTTCATAGTTCTGTGTTAATTTTTAATGTTTAGCGCCATTTTGAAAAAAAAACAAGGAAACTATTTATTTTTTATAGTTCTGTGTTAATTTTTAATGTTTGCCGCCATTTTGAAAAAAAACAAGGAAACTATTTATTTTTCATAGTTCTGTGTTAATTTTTAATGTTTGCCGCCATTTTGAAAAAAAAACAAGGAAACTATTTATTTTTCATAGTTCTGTGTTAATTTTTAATGTTTGCCGCCATTTTGAAAAAAAACAAGGAAACTATTTAGTTTTCATAGTTCTGTGTTAATTTTTAATGTTTGCCGCCATTTTGAAAAAAAACAAGGAAACTATTTATTTTTCATAGTTCTGTGTTAATTTTTAATGTTTGCCGCCATTTTAAAAAAAAACAAGAAAACTATTTATTTTTCATAGTTCTGTGTTAATTTTTAATGTTTGCCGCCATTTTGAAAAAAAACAAGGAAACTATTTATTTTTCATAGTTCTGTGTTAATTTTTAATGTTTGCCGCCATTTTGAAAAAAAACAAGGAAACTATTTATTTTTCATAGTTCTGTGTTAATTTTTAATGTTTGCCGCCATTTTGAAAAAAAACGAGGATACTATTTATTTTTCATAGTTCTGTGTTAATTTTTAATGTTTGCCGCCATTTTAAAAAAAAACAAGAAAACTATTTAGTTTTCATAGTTCTGTGTTAATTTTTAATGTTTGCCGCCATTTTGAAAAAAAACAAGAAAACTATTTATTTTTCATAGTTCTGTGTTAATTTTTAATGTTTGCCGCCATTTTGAAAAAAACAAGGAAACTATTTATTATTCATAGTTCTGTGTTAATTTTTAATGTTTGCCGCCATTTTGAAAAAAAACAAGAAAACTATTTAATTTTCATAGTTCTGTGTTAATTTTTAATGTTTGCCGCCATTTTGAAAAAAAACAAGAAAACTATTTATTTTTCATAGTTCTGTGTTAATTTTTAATGTTTGTCGCCATTTTGAAAAAAACAAGGAAACTATTTATTTTTCATAGTTCTGTGTTAATTTTTAATGTTTAGCGCCATTTTGAAAAAAAAACAAGGAACCTATTTAAGTTTCATAGTTCTGTGTTAATTTTTAATGTTTAGCGCCATTTTGAAAAAAAAACAAGGAAACTATTTATTTTTCATAGTTCTGTGTTAATTTTTAATGTTTGCCGCCATTTTGAAAAAAAACAAGGAAACTATTTAGTTTTCATAGTTCTGTGTTAATTTTTAATGTTTGCCGCCATTTTGAAAAAAAACAAGGAAACTATTTATTTTTCATAGTTCTGTGTTAATTTTTAATGTTTGCCGCCATTTTAAAAAAAAACAAGAAAACTATTTATTTTTCATAGTTCTGTGTTAATTTTTAATGTTTGCCGCCATTTTAAAAAAAAACAAGGAAACTATTTATTTTTCATAGTTCTGTGTTAATTTTTAATGTTTGCCGCCATTTTGAAAAAAAAACAAGGAAACTATTTATTTTTCATAGTTCTGTGTTAATTTTTAATGTTTGCCGCCATTTTGAAAAAAAACAAGGAAACTATTTAGTTTTCATAGTTCTGTGTTAATTTTTAATGTTTGCCGCCATTTTGAAAAAAAACAAGGAAACTATTTATTTTTCATAGTTCTGTGTTAATTTTTAATGTTTGCCGCCATTTTAAAAAAAAACAAGAAAACTATTTATTTTTCATAGTTCTGTGTTAATTTTTAATGTTTGCCGCCATTTTGAAAAAAAACAAGGAAACTATTTATTTTTCATAGTTCTGTGTTAATTTTTAATGTTTGCCGCCATTTTGAAAAAAAACAAGGAAACTATTTATTTTTCATAGTTCTGTGTTAATTTTTAATGTTTGCCGCCATTTTGAAAAAAAACAAGGATACTATTTATTTTTCATAGTTCTGTGTTAATTTTTAATGTTTGCCGCCATTTTAAAAAAAAACAAGAAAACTATTTAGTTTTCATAGTTCTGTGTTAATTTTTAATGTTTGCCGCCATTTTGAAAAAAACAAGGAAACTATTTATTTTTCATAGTTCTGTGTTAATTTTTAATGTTTAGCGCCATTTTGAAAAAAAAACAAGGAAACTATTTATTTTTTATAGTTCTGTGTTAATTTTTAATGTTTGCCGCCATTTTGAAAAAAAACAAGGAAACTATTTATTTTTCATAGTTCTGTGTTAATTTTTAATGTTTGCCGCCATTTTGAAAAAAAAACAAGGAAACTATTTATTTTTCATAGTTCTGTGTTAATTTTTAATGTTTGCCGCCATTTTGAAAAAAAACAAGGAAACTATTTAGTTTTCATAGTTCTGTGTTAATTTTTAATGTTTGCCGCCATTTTGAAAAAAAACAAGGAAACTATTTATTTTTCATAGTTCTGTGTTAATTTTTAATGTTTGCCGCCATTTTAAAAAAAAACAAGAAAACTATTTATTTTTCATAGTTCTGTGTTAATTTTTAATGTTTGCCGCCATTTTGAAAAAAAACAAGGAAACTATTTATTTTTCATAGTTCTGTGTTAATTTTTAATGTTTGCCGCCATTTTGAAAAAAAACAAGGAAACTATTTATTTTTCATAGTTCTGTGTTAATTTTTAATGTTTGCCGCCATTTTGAAAAAAAACGAGGATACTATTTATTTTTCATAGTTCTGTGTTAATTTTTAATGTTTGCCGCCATTTTAAAAAAAAACAAGAAAACTATTTAGTTTTCATAGTTCTGTGTTAATTTTTAATGTTTGCCGCCATTTTGAAAAAAAACAAGAAAACTATTTATTTTTCATAGTTCTGTGTTAATTTTTAATGTTTGCCGCCATTTTGAAAAAAACAAGGAAACTATTTATTATTCATAGTTCTGTGTTAATTTTTAATGTTTGCCGCCATTTTGAAAAAAAACAAGAAAACTATTTATTTTTCATAATTCTGTGTTAATTTTTAATGTTTGCCGCCATTTTGAAAAAAAACAAGAAAACTATTTAATTTTCATAGTTCTGTGTTAATTTTTAATGTTTGCCGCCATTTTGAAAAAAAACAAGAAAACTATTTATTTTTCATAGTTCTGTGTTAATTTTTAATGTTTGCCGCCATTTTGAAAAAAACAAGGAAACTATTTATTATTCATAGTTCTGTGTTAATTTTTAATGTTTGCCGCCATTTTGAAAAAAAACAAGGAAACTATTTATTTTTCATAGTTCTGTGTTAATTTTTAATGTTTGCCGCCATTTTGAAAAAAAACAAGAAAACTATTTAATTTTCATAGATCTGTGTTAATTTTTAATGTTTGCCGCCATTTTGAAAAAAAACAAGGAAACTATTTATTTTTCATAGTTCTGTGTTAATTTTTAATGTTTGCCG
Organism: Clivina fossor; assembly: GCA_963966155.1. NCBI lineage: Eukaryota > Metazoa > Arthropoda > Insecta > Coleoptera > Carabidae > Clivina > Clivina fossor. The sequence continues at coordinate 10,402 of OZ014569.1, forward strand.
CCATTTTAAAAAAAAACAAGAAAACTATTTATTTTTCATAGTTCTGTGTTAATTTTTAATGTTTGCCGCCATTTTAAAAAAAAACAAGGAAACTATTTATTTTTCATAGTTCTGTGTTAATTTTTAATGTTTGCCGCCATTTTGAAAAAAAACAAGGAAACTATTTATTATTCATAGTTCTGTGTTAATTTTTAATGTTTGCCGCCATTTTGAAAAAAAACAAGGATACTATTTATTTTTCATAGTTCTGTGTTAATTTTTAATGTTTGCCGCCATTTTGAAAAAAAACAAGAAAACTATTTAATTTTCATAGATCTGTGTTAATTTTTAATGTTTGCCGCCATTTTGAAAAAAAACAAGGAAACTATTTATTTTTCATAGTTCTGTGTTAATTTTTAATGTTTGCCGCCATTTTGAAAAAAAACAAGGAAACTATTTATTTTTCATAGTTCTGTGTTAATTTTTAATGTTTGCCGCCATTTTAAAAAAAAACAAGAAAACTATTTATTTTTCATAGTTCTGTGTTAATTTTTAATGTTTGCCGCCATTTTAAAAAAAAACAAGGAAACTATTTATTTTTCATAGTTCTGTGTTAATTTTTAATGTTTGCCGCCATTTTGAAAAAAAACAAGGAAACTATTTATTTTTCATAGTTCTGTGTTAATTTTTAATGTTTGCCGCCATTTTGAAAAAAAACAAGGATACTATTTATTTTTCATAGTTCTGTGTTAATTTTTAATGTATGCCGCCATTTTAAAAAAAAACAAGAAAACTATTTAGTTTTCATAGTTCTGTGTTAATTTTTAATGTTTGCCGCCATTTTGAAAAAAAACAAGAAAACTATTTATTTTTCATAGTTCTGTGTTAATTTTTAATGTTTGCCGCCATTTTGAAAAAAAACAAGAAAACTATTTATTTTTCATAGTTCTGTGTTAATTTTTAATGTTTGCCGCCATTTTAAAAAAAAACAAGAAAACTATTTAGTTTTCATAGTTCTGTGTTAATTTTTAATGTTTGCCGCCATTTTGAAAAAAAACAAGAAAACTATTTATTTTTCATAGTTCTGTGTTAATTTTTAATGTTTGCCGCCATTTTGAAAAAAAACAAGAAAACTATTTAATTTTCATAGATCTGTGTTAATTTTTAATGTTTGCCGCCATTTTGAAAAAAAACAAGGAAACTATTTATTTTTCATAGTTCTGTGTTAATTTTTAATGTTTGCCGCCATTTTGAAAAAAAACAAGAAAACTATTTATTTTTCATAGTTCTGTGTTAATTTTTAATGTTTGCCGCCATTTTGAAAAAAAACAAGGAAACTATTTATTATTCATAGTTCTGTGTTAATTTTTAATGTTTGCCGCCATTTTGAAAAAAAACAAGGAAACTATTTATTTTTCATAGTTCTGTGTTAATTTTTAATGTTTGCCGCCATTTTGAAAAAAAACAAGGATACTATTTATTTTTCATAGTTCTGTGTTAATTTTTAATGTTTGCCGCCATTTTAAAAAAAAACAAGAAAACTATTTAGTTTTCATAGTTCTGTGTTAATTTTTAATGTTTGCCGCCATTTTGAAAAAAAACAAGAAAACTATTTATTTTTCATAGTTCTGTGTTAATTTTTAATGTTTGCCGCCATTTTGAAAAAAACAAGGAAACTATTTATTATTCATAGTTCTGTGTTAATTTTTAATGTTTGCCGCCATTTTGAAAAAAAACAAGGAAACTATTTATTTTTCATAGTTCTGTGTTAATTTTTAATGTTTGCCGCCATTTTGAAAAAAAACAAGGATACTATTTATTTTTCATAGTTCTGTGTTAATTTTTAATGTTTGCCGCCATTTTAAAAAAAAACAAGAAAACTATTTAGTTTTCATAGTTCTGTGTTAATTTTTAATGTTTGCCGCCATTTTGAAAAAAAACAAGAAAACTATTTATTTTTCATAGTTCTGTGTTAATTTTTAATGTTTGCCGCCATTTTGAAAAAAACAAGGAAACTATTTATTATTCATAGTTCTGTGTTAATTTTTAATGTTTGCCGCCATTTTGAAAAAAAACAAGAAAACTATTTATTTTTCATAGTTCTGTGTTAATTTTTAATGTTTGCCGCCATTTTGAAAAAAAACAAGGAAACTATTTATTTTTCATAGTTCTGTGTTAATTTTTAATGTTTGCCGCCATTTTGAAAAAAAACAAGGAAACTATTTATTTTTCATAGTTCTGTGTTAATTTTTAATGTTTGCCGCCATTTTGAAAAAAAACAAGGATACTATTTATTTTTCATAGTTCTGTGTTAATTTTTAATGTTTGCCGCCATTTTAAAAAAAAACAAGAAAACTATTTAGTTTTCATAGTTCTGTGTTAATTTTTAATGTTTGCCGCCATTTTGAAAAAAAACAAGAAAACTATTTATTTTTCATAGTTCTGTGTTAATTTTTAATGTTTGCCGCCATTTTGAAAAAAACAAGGAAACTATTTATTATTCATAGTTCTGTGTTAATTTTTAATGTTTGCCGCCATTTTGAAAAAAAACAAGAAAACTATTTAATTTTCATAGATCTGTGTTAATTTTTAATGTTTGCCGCCATTTGTGAAAAAAAACAAGGAAACTATTTATTTTTCATAGTTCTGTGTTAATTTTTAATGTTTGCCGCCATTTTGAAAAAAACAAGGAAACTATTTATTATTCATAGTTCTGTGTTAATTTTTAATGTTTGCCGCCATTTTGAAAAAAAACAAGAAAACTATTTAATTTTCATAGTTCTGTGTTAATTTTTAATGTTTGCCGCCATTTTGAAAAAAAACAAGAAAACTATTAATTTTTCATAGTTCTGTGTTAATTTTTAATGTTTAGCGCCATTTTGAAAAAAAAACAAGGAAACTATTTATTTTTTATAGTTCTGTGTTAATTTTTAATGTTTGCCGCCATTTTGAAAAAAACAAGGAAACTATTTATTATTCATAGTTCTGTGTTAATTTTTAATGTTTAGCGCCATTTTGAAAAAAAAACAAGGAAACTATTTATTTTTTATAGTTCTGTGTTAATTTTTAATGTTTGCCGCCATTTTGAAAGAAAACAAGGAAACTATTTATATTTCATAGTTCTGTGTTAATTTTTAATGTTTGCCGCCATTTTGAAAAAAAAACAAGGAAACTATTTATTTTTCATAGTTCTGTGTTAATTTTTAATGTTTGCCGCCATTTTGAAAAAAACAAGGAAACTATTTATTATTCATAGTTCTGTGTTAATTTTTAATGTTTGCCGCCATTTTGAAAAAAAACAAGAAAACTATTTAATTTTCATAGTTCTGTGTTAATTTTTAATGTTTGCCGCCATTTTGAAAAAAAACAAGGAAACTATTTATTATTCATAGTTCTGTGTTAATTTTTAATGTTTAGCGCCATTTTGAAAAAAAAACAAGGAAACTATTTATTTTTTATAGTTCTGTGTTAATTTTTAATGTTTGCCGCCATTTTGAAAAAAACAAGGAAACTATTTATTTTTCATAGTTCTGTGTTAATTTTTAATGTTTAGCGCCATTTTGAAAAAAAAACAAGGAAACTATTTATTTTTTATAGTTCTGTGTTAATTTTTAATGTTTGCCGCCATTTTGAAAAAAAACAAGGAAACTATTTATTTTTCATAGTTCTGTGTTAATTTTTAATGTTTGCCGCCATTTTGAAAAAAAACAAGGAAACTATTTATTTTTCATAGTTCTGTGTTAATTTTTAATGTTTGCCGCCATTTTGAAAAAAAACAAGGAAACTATTTAGTTTTCATAGTTCTGTGTTAATTTTTAATGTTTGCCGCCATTTTGAAAAAAAACAAGGAAACTATTTATTTTTCATAGTTCTGTGTTAATTTTTAATGTTTGCCGCCATTTTGAAAAAAAAACAAGGAAACTATTTATTTTTCATAGTTCTGTGTTAATTTTTAATGTTTAGCGCCATTTTGAAAAAAAACAAGAAAACTATTTATTTTTCATAGTTCTGTGTTAATTTTTAATGTTTGCCGCCATTTTGAAAAAAAACAAGGAAACTATTTATTTTTCATAGTTCTGTGTTAATTTTTAATGTTTGCCGCCATTTTGAAAAAAAACAAGGAAACTATTTATTTTTCATAGTTCTGTGTTAATTTTTAATGTTTGCCGCCATTTTGAAAAAAAACAAGGATACTATTTATTTTTCATAGTTCTGTGTTAATTTTTAATGTTTGCCGCCATTTTAAAAAAAAACAAGAAAACTATTTAGTTTTCATAGTTCTGTGTTAATTTTTAATGTTTGCCGCCATTTTGAAAAAAAACAAGAAAACTATTTATTTTTCATAGTTCTGTGTTAATTTTTAATGTTTGCCGCCATTTTGAAAAAAACAAGGAAACTATTTATTATTCATAGTTCTGTGTTAATTTTTAATGTTTGCCGCCATTTTGAAAAAAAACAAGAAAACTATTTATTTTTCATAGTTCTGTGTTAATTTTTAATGTTTGCCGCCATTTTGAAAAAAAACAAGAAAACTATTTAATTTTCATAGATCTGTGTTAATTTTTAATGTTTGCCGCCATTTTGAAAAAAAACAAGGAAACTATTTATTTTTCATAGTTCTGTGTTAATTTTTAATGTTTGCCGCCATTTTGAAAAAAACAAGGAAACTATTTATTATTCATAGTTCTGTGTTAATTTTTAATGTTTGCCGCCATTTTGAAAAAAAACAAGAAAACTATTTAATTTTCATAGTTCTGTGTTAATTTTTAATGTTTGCCGCCATTTTGAAAAAAAACAAGAAAACTATTTAATTTTCATAGATCTGTGTTAATTTTTAATGTTTGCCGCCATTTTGAAAAAAAACAAGGAAACTATTTATTTTTCATAGTTCTGTGTTAATTTTTAATGTTTGCCGCCATTTTGAAAAAAAACAAGAAAACTATTTATTTTTCATAGTTCTGTGTTAATTTTTAATGTTTGCCGCCATTTTGAAAAAAACAAGGAAACTATTTATTATTCATAGTTCTGTGTTAATTTTTAATGTTTGCCGCCATTTTGAAAAAAAACAAGGAAACTATTTATTTTTCATAGTTCTGTGTTAATTTTTAATGTTTGCCGCCATTTTGAAAAAAAACAAGGATACTATTTATTTTTCATAGTTCTGTGTTAATTTTTAATGTTTGCCGCCATTTTAAAAAAAAACAAGAAAACTATTTAGTTTTCATAGTTCTGTGTTAATTTTTAATGTTTGCCGCCATTTTGAAAAAAAACAAGAAAACTATTTATTTTTCATAGTTCTGTGTTAATTTTTAATGTTTGCCGCCATTTTGAAAAAAACAAGGAAACTATTTATTATTCATAGTTCTGTGTTAATTTTTAATGTTTGCCGCCATTTTGAAAAAAAACAAGGAAACTATTTATTTTTCATAGTTCTGTGTTAATTTTTAATGTTTGCCGCCATTTTGAAAAAAAACAAGGATACTATTTATTTTTCATAGTTCTGTGTTAATTTTTAATGTTTGCCGCCATTTTAAAAAAAAACAAGAAAACTATTTAGTTTTCATAGTTCTGTGTTAATTTTTAATGTTTGCCGCCATTTTGAAAAAAAACAAGGAAACTATTTATTTTTCATAGTTCTGTGTTAATTTTTAATGTTTGCCGCCATTTTGAAAAAAACAAGGAAACTATTTATTATTCATAGTTCTGTGTTAATTTTTAATGTTTGCCGCCATTTTGAAAAAAAACAAGAAAACTATTTATTTTTCATAGTTCTGTGTTAATTTTTAATGTTTGCCGCCATTTTGAAAAAAAACAAGGAAACTATTTATTTTTCATAGTTCTGTGTTAATTTTTAATGTTTGCCGCCATTTTGAAAAAAAACAAGGAAACTATTTATTTTTCATAGTTCTGTGTTAATTTTTAATGTTTGCCGCCATTTTGAAAAAAAACAAGGATACTATTTATTTTTCATAGTTCTGTGTTAATTTTTAATGTTTGCCGCCATTTTAAAAAAAAACAAGAAAACTATTTAGTTTTCATAGTTCTGTGTTAATTTTTAATGTTTGCCGCCATTTTGAAAAAAAACAAGAAAACTATTTAATTTTCATAGATCTGTGTTAATTTTTAATGTTTGCCGCCATTTTGAAAAAAAAACAAGGAAACTATTTATTTTTCATAGTTCTGTGTTAATTTTTAATGTTTGCCGCCATTTTGAAAAAAAAACAAGAAAACTATTTATTATTCATAGTTCTGTGTTAATTTTTAATGTTTGCCGCCATTTTGAAAAAAAACAAGGAAACTATTTATTTTTCATAGTTCTGTGTTAATTTTTAATGTTTGCCGCCATTTTGAAAAAAAACAAGGAAACTATTTATTTTTCATAGTTCTGTGTTAATTTTTAATGTTTGCCGCCATTTTGAAAAAAAACAAGGAAACTATTTATTTTTCATAGTTCTGTGTTAATTTTTAATGTTTGCCGCCATTTTGAAAAAAAACAAGGATACTATTTATTTTTCATAGTTCTGTGTTAATTTTTAATGTTTGCCGCCATTTTAAAAAAAAACAAGAAAACTATTTAGTTTTCATAGTTCTGTGTTAATTTTTAATGTTTGCCGCCATTTTGAAAAAAAACAAGAAAACTATTTAATTTTCATAGATCTGTGTTAATTTTTAATGTTTGCCGCCATTTTGAAAAAAAAACAAGGAAACTATTTAATTTTCATAGTTCTGTGTTAATTTTTAATGTTTGCCGCCATTTTGAAAAAAAAACAAGAAAACTATTTATTTTTCATAGTTCTGTGTTAATTTTTGATGTTTGCCGCCATTTTGAAAAAAAACAAGGAAACTATTTAACTTTTATAGTTCTGTGTTAATTTTTAATGTTTGCCGCCATTTTGAAAAAAAAAACAAGAAAACTATTTAATTTTCATAGTTCTGTGTTAATTTTTAATGTTTGCCGCCATTTTGAAAAAAAACAAGGAAACTATTTAACTTTCATAGTTCTGAGTTAATTTTTAATGTTTGCCGCCATTTTAAAAAAAAAAACAAGAAAACTATTTATTTTTCATAGTTCTGTGTTAATTTTTGATGTTTGCCGCCATTTTGAAAAAAAACAAGAAAACTATTTAATTTTCATAGTTCTGAGTTAATTTTTAATGTTTGCCGCCATTTTGAAAAAAAACAAGAAAACTATTTCTTTTTCATAGTTCTGTGTTAATTTTTAATGTTTGCCGCCATTTTGAAAAAAAACAAGGAAACTATTTATTTTTCATAGTTCTGTGTTAATTTTTAATGTTTGTCGCCATTTTGAAAAAAAACAAGGAAACTATTTATTTTTCATAGTTCTGTGTTAATTTTTGATGTTTGTCGCCATTTTGAAAAAAAACAAGGAAACTATTTAATTTTCATAGTTCTGTGTTAATTTTTAATGTTTGCCGCCATTTTGAAAAAAAAAACAAGAAAACTATTTAATTTTCATAGTTCTGTGTTAATTTTTAAGGTTTGCCGCCATTTTGAAAAAAAACAAGGAAACTATTTATTTTTCATAGTTCTGTGTTAATTTTTAATGTTTGCCGCCATTTAGAAAAAAAACAAGGATACTATTTATTTTTCATAGTTCTGTGTTAATTTTTAATGTTTGCCGCCATTTTGAAAAAAAACAAGGAAACTATTTAATTTTCATAGTTCTGTGTTAATTTTTAATGTTTGCCGCCATTTTAAAAAAAAACAAAGAAACTATTTAATTTTCATAGTTCTGAGTTAATTTTTAATGTTTGCCGCCATTTTGAAAAAAAAAACAAGAAAACTATTTAATTTTCATAGTTCTGTGTTAATTTTTTATGTTTGCCGCCATTTTGAAAAAAAACAAGGAAACTATTTAATTTTCATAGTTCTGTGTTAATTTTTAATGTTTGACGCCATTTTGAAAAAAAACAAGGAAACTATTTATTTTTCATAGTTCTGTGTTAATTTTTTATGTTTGCCGCCATTTTGAAAAAAAACAAGGAAACTATTTAATTTTCATAGTTCTGTGTTAATTTTTAATGTTTGCCGCCATTTTGAAAAAAAACAAGAAAACTATTTATTTTTCATAGTTCTGTGTTAACGTTTAATGTTTGCCGCCATTTTGAAAAAAAAAACAAGGAAACTATTTGATTTTCATAGTTCTGTGTTAATTTTTAATGTTTGCTGCCATTTTGGAAAAACACAAGGAAACTATTGAACTTTTATAGTTCTGTGTTAATTTTTAATGTTTGCCGCCATTTTGAAAAAAAAAACAAGAAAACTATTTAATTTTCATAGTTCTGTGTTAATTTTTAATGTTTGCCGCCATTTTGAAAAAAAACAAGGAAACTATTTAACTTTCATAGTTCTGTGTTAATTTTTAATGTTTGCCGCCATTTTAAAAAAAAAAACAAGGAAACTATTTAATTTTCATAGTTCTGTGTTAATTTTTAATGTTCGTCGCCATTTTGAAAAAAAACAAGAAAACTATTTAATTTTCATAGTTCTGTGTTAATTTTTAAGGTTTGCCGCCATTTTGAAAAAAAACAAGAAAACTATTTAATTTTCATAGTTCTGTGTTAATTTTTAATGTTTGCCGCCATTTTGAAAAAAAACAAGAAAACTATTTATTTTTCATAGTTCTGTGTTAACTTTTAATGTTTGCCGCCATTTTGAAAAAAAAACAAGGAAACTATTTAATTTTCATAGTTCTGTGTTAATTTTTAATGTTTGCCGCCATTTTGAAAAAAAAACAAGAAAACTATTTATTTTTCATAGTTCTGTGTTAATTTTTGATGTTTGCCGCCATTTTGAAAAAAAACAAGAAAACTATTTAATTTTCATAGTTCTGTGTTAATTTTTAATGTTTGCCGCCATTTTGAAAAAAAAAACAAGAAAACTATTTAATTTTCATAGTTCTGTGTTAATTTTTAATGTTTGCCGCCATTTTGAAAAAAAACAAGGAAACTATTTAACTTTCATAGTTCTGTGTTAATTTTTAATGTTTGCCGCCATTTTAAAAAAAAAAAACAAGGAAACTATTTAATTTTCATAGTTCTGCGTTAATTTTTAATGTTTGCCGCCATTTTGAAAAAAAACAAGGAAACTATTTATTTTTCATAGTTCTGTGTTAATTTTTGATGTTTGCCGCCATTTTGAAAAAAAACAAGGAAACTATTTAATTTTCATAGTTCTGTGTTAATTTTTAATGTTTGCCGCCATTTTGAAAAAAAACAAGAAAACTATTTATTTTTCATAGTTCTGTGTTAACTTTTAATGTTTGCCGCCATTTTGAAAAAAAAACAAGGAAACTATTTAATTTTCATAGTTCTGTGTTAATTTTTAATGTTTGCCGCCATTTTGAAAAAAAAACAAGAAAACTATTTATTTTTCATAGTTCTGTGTTAATTTTTGATGTTTGCCGCCATTTTGAAAAAAAACAAGGAAACTATTTAACTTTTATAGTTCTGTGTTAATTTTTAATGTTTGCCGCCATTTTGAAAAAAAAAACAAGAAAACTATTTAATTTTCATAGTTCTGTGTTAATTTTTAATGTTTGCCGCCATTTTGAAAAAAAACAAGGAAACTATTTAACTTTCATAGTTCTGAGTTAATTTTTAATGTTTGCCGCCATTTTAAAAAAAAAAACAAGAAAACTATTTATTTTTCATAGTTCTGTGTTAATTTTTGATGTTTGCCGCCATTTTGAAAAAAAACAAGAAAACTATTTAATTTTCATAGTTCTGAGTTAATTTTTAATGTTTGCCGCCATTTTGAAAAAAAACAAGAAAACTATTTCTTTTTCATAGTTCTGTGTTAATTTTTAATGTTTGCCGCCATTTTGAAAAAAAACAAGGAAACTATTTATTTTTCATAGTTCTGTGTTAATTTTTAATGTTTGTCGCCATTTTGAAAAAAAACAAGGAAACTATTTATTTTTCATAGTTCTGTGTTAATTTTTGATGTTTGTCGCCATTTTGAAAAAAAACAAGGAAACTATTTAATTTTCATAGTTCTGTGTTAATTTTTAATGTTTGCCGCCATTTTGAAAAAAAAAACAAGAAAACTATTTAATTTTCATAGTTCTGTGTTAATTTTTAAGGTTTGCCGCCATTTTGAAAAAAAACAAGGAAACTATTTATTTTTCATAGTTCTGTGTTAATTTTTAATGTTTGCCGCCATTTAGAAAAAAAACAAGGATACTATTTATTTTTCATAGTTCTGTGTTAATTTTTAATGTTTGCCGCCATTTTGAAAAAAAACAAGGAAACTATTTAATTTTCATAGTTCTGTGTTAATTTTTAATGTTTGCCGCCATTTTAAAAAAAAACAAAGAAACTATTTAATTTTCATAGTTCTGAGTTAATTTTTAATGTTTGCCGCCATTTTGAAAAAAAAAACAAGAAAACTATTTAATTTTCATAGTTCTGTGTTAATTTTTTATGTTTGCCGCCATTTTGAAAAAAAACAAGGAAACTATTTAATTTTCATAGTTCTGTGTTAATTTTTAATGTTTGACGCCATTTTGAAAAAAAACAAGGAAACTATTTATTTTTCATAGTTCTGTGTTAATTTTTTATGTTTGCCGCCATTTTGAAAAAAAACAAGGAAACTATTTAATTTTCATAGTTCTGTGTTAATTTTTAATGTTTGCCGCCATTTTGAAAAAAAACAAGAAAACTATTTATTTTTCATAGTTCTGTGTTAATTTTTTATGTTTGCCGCCATTTTGAAAAAAAACAAGAAAACTATTTAATTTTCATAGTTCTGTGTTAATTTTTAATGTTTGCCGCCATTTTGAAAAAAAACAAGAAAACTATTTATTTTTCATAGTTCTGTGTTAACTTTTAATGTTTGCCGCCATTTTGAAAAAAAAACAAGGAAACTATTTATTTTTCATAGTTCTGTGTTAATTTTTAATGTTTGCCGCCATTTTGAAAAAAAACAAGAAAACTATTTATTTTTCATAGTTCTGTGTTAACGTTTAATGTTTGCCGCCATTTTGAAAAAAAAAACAAGGAAACTATTTGATTTTCATAGTTCTGTGTTAATTTTTAATGTTTGCTGCCATTTTGGAAAAACACAAGGAAACTATTGAACTTTTATAGTTCTGTGTTAATTTTTAATGTTTGCCGCCATTTTGAAAAAAAAAACAAGAAAACTATTTAATTTTCATAGTTCTGTGTTAATTTTTAATGTTTGCCGCCATTTTGAAAAAAAACAAGGAAACTATTTAACTTTCATAGTTCTGTGTTAATTTTTAATGTTTGCCGCCATTTTAAAAAAAAAAACAAGGAAACTATTTAATTTTCATAGTTCTGTGTTAATTTTTAATGTTTGTCGCCATTTTGAAAAAAAACAAGAAAACTATTTAATTTTCATAGTTCTGTGTTAATTTTTAAGGTTTGCCGCCATTTTGAAAAAAAACAAGAAAACTATTTAATTTTCATAGTTCTGTGTTAATTTTTAATGTTTGCCGCCATTTTGAAAAAAAACAAGAAAACTATTTATTTTTCATAGTTCTGTGTTAACTTTTAATGTTTGCCGCCATTTTGAAAAAAAAACAAGGAAACTATTTAATTTTCATAGTTCTGTGTTAATTTTTAATGTTTGCCGCCATTTTGAAAAAAAAACAAGAAAACTATTTATTTTTCATAGTTCTGTGTTAATTTTTGATGTTTGCCGCCATTTTGAAAAAAAACAAGGAAACTATTTAACTTTTATAGTTCTGTGTTAATTTTTAATGTTTGCCGCCATTTTGAAAAAAAAAACAAGAAAACTATTTAATTTTCATAGTTCTGTGTTAATTTTTAATGTTTGCCGCCATTTTGAAAAAAAACAAGGAAACTATTTAACTTTCATAGTTCTGAGTTAATTTTTAATGTTTGCCGCCATTTTAAAAAAAAAAACAAGAAAACTATTTATTTTTCATAGTTCTGTGTTAATTTTTGATGTTTGCCGCCATTTTGAAAAAAAACAAGAAAACTATTTAATTTTCATAGTTCTGAGTTAATTTTTAATGTTTGCCGCCATTTTGAAAAAAAACAAGAAAACTATTTCTTTTTCATAGTTCTGTGTTAATTTTTAATGTTTGCCGCCATTTTGAAAAAAAACAAGGAAACTATTTATTTTTCATAGTTCTGTGTTAATTTTTAATGTTTGTCGCCATTTTGAAAAAAAACAAGGAAACTATTTATTTTTCATAGTTCTGTGTTAATTTTTGATGTTTGTCGCCATTTTGAAAAAAAACAAGGAAACTATTTAATTTTCATAGTTCTGTGTTAATTTTTAATGTTTGCCGCCATTTTGAAAAAAAAAACAAGAAAACTATTTAATTTTCATAGTTCTGTGTTAATTTTTAAGGTTTGCCGCCATTTTGAAAAAAAACAAGGAAACTATTTATTTTTCATAGTTCTGTGTTAATTTTTAATGTTTGCCGCCATTTAGAAAAAAAACAAGGATACTATTTATTTTTCATAGTTCTGTGTTAATTTTTAATGTTTGCCGCCATTTTGAAAAAAAACAAGGAAACTATTTAATTTTCATAGTTCTGTGTTAATTTTTAATGTTTGCCGCCATTTAAAAAAAAAACAAAGAAACTATTTAATTTTCATAGTTCTGAGTTAATTTTTAATGTTTGCCGCCATTTTGAAAAAAAAAACAAGAAAACTATTTAATTTTCATAGTTCTGTGTTAATTTTTTGTTTGCCGCCATTTTGAAAAAAAACAAGGAAACTATTTAATTTTCATAGTTCTGTGTTAATTTTTAATGTTTGACGCCATTTTGAAAAAAAACAAGGAAACTATTTATTTTTCATAGTTCTGTGTTAATTTTTTATGTTTGCCGCCATTTTGAAAAAAAACAAGGAAACTATTTAATTTTCATAGTTCTGTGTTAATTTTTAATGTTTGCCGCCATTTTGAAAAAAAACAAGAAAACTATTTATTTTTCATAGTTCTGTGTTAATTTTTTATGTTTGCCGCCATTTTGAAAAAAAACAAGAAAACTATTTAATTTTCATAGTTCTGTGTTAATTTTTAATGTTTGCCGCCATTTTGAAAAAAAACAAGAAAACTATTTATTTTTCATAGTTCTGTGTTAACTTTTAATGTTTGCCGCCATTTTGAAAAAAAAACAAGGAAACTATTTATTTTTCATAGTTCTGTGTTAATTTTTAATGTTTGCCGCCATTTTGAAAAAAAACAAGAAAACTATTTATTTTTCATAGTTCTGTGTTAACGTTTAATGTTTGCCGCCATTTTGAAAAAAAAAACAAGGAAACTATTTGATTTTCATAGTTCTGTGTTAATTTTTAATGTTTGCTGCCATTTTGGAAAAACACAAGGAAACTATTGAACTTTTATAGTTCTGTGTTAATTTTTAATGTTTGCCGCCATTTTGAAAAAAAAAACAAGAAAACTATTTAATTTTCATAGTTCTGTGTTAATTTTTAATGTTTGCCGCCATTTTGAAAAAAAACAAGGAAACTATTTAACTTTCATAGTTCTGTGTTAATTTTTAATGTTTGCCGCCATTTTAAAAAAAAAAACAAGGAAACTATTTAATTTTCATAGTTCTGTGTTAATTTTTAATGTTTGTCGCCATTTTGAAAAAAAACAAGAAAACTATTTAATTTTCATAGTTCTGTGTTAATTTTTAAGGTTTGCCGCCATTTTGAAAAAAAACAAGAAAACTATTTAATTTTCATAGTTCTGTGTTAATTTTTAATGTTTGCCGCCATTTTGAAAAAAAACAAGAAAACTATTTATTTTTCATAGTTCTGTGTTAACTTTTAATGTTTGCCGCCATTTTGAAAAAAAAACAAGGAAACTATTTAATTTTCATAGTTCTGTGTTAATTTTTAATGTTTGCCGCCATTTTGAAAAAAAAACAAGAAAACTATTTATTTTTCATAGTTCTGTGTTAATTTTTGATGTTTGCCGCCATTTTGAAAAAAAACAAGAAAACTATTTAATTTTCATAGTTCTGTGTTAATTTTTAATGTTTGCCGCCATTTTGAAAAAAAAAACAAGAAAACTATTTAATTTTCATAGTTCTGTGTTAATTTTTAATGTTTGCCGCCATTTTGAAAAAAAACAAGGAAACTATTTAACTTTCATAGTTCTGTGTTAATTTTTAATGTTTGCCGCCATTTTAAAAAAAAAAAACAAGGAAACTATTTAATTTTCATAGTTCTGCGTTAATTTTTAATGTTTGCCGCCATTTTGAAAAAAAACAAGGAAACTATTTATTTTTCATAGTTCTGTGTTAATTTTTGATGTTTGCCGCCATTTTGAAAAAAAACAAGGAAACTATTTAATTTTCATAGTTCTGTGTTAATTTTTAATGTTTGCCGCCATTTTGAAAAAAAAAAGAAAACTACTTAACTTTGATAGTTCTGTATTAATTTATAATGTTCACCGCCATTTTCAAAAAAAAAAAACAAGGAACTACTTAATTTTGATAGTTCTGTATTAATTTATAATGTTCAGCGCCATTTTGAAAAAAAACAAGAAAACTATTTAGGTTTCATAGTTCTGTGTTAATTTTTAATGTTTGCCGCCATTTTGAAAAAAAACAAGAAAACTATTTAAGTTTCATAGTTCTGTGTTAATTTTTAATGTTTGCCGACATTTTTAAAAAAAACAAGGAAACTATTTAACTTTCATAGTTCTGTGTCAATTTTTAATGTTTGCCGCCATTTTAAAAAAAAGCAAGGAAACTATTTAACTTTTATAGTTCTGTGTCAATTTTTAATGTTTGCCGCCATTTTGAAAAAAAACAAAAAAACAATTTAAGTTTTATAGTTCTGTGTTAATTTTTAATGTTTGCCGCCATTTTGAAAAAAAACAAGTAAACTATTTAACTTTCATAGTTCTGTGTTAATTTTTAATGTTAGCCGCCATTTTGAAAAAAACAAGAAAACTATTTAATTTTCATAGTTCTGTGTTAATTTTTAATGTTTGCCGCCATTTTGAAAAAAAACAAGGAAACTATTTAACTTTCATAGTTCTGTGTTAATTTTTAATGTTTGCCGCCATTTTAAAAAAAAAAAACAAGGAAACTATTTAATTTTCATAGTTCTGTGTTAATTTTTAATGTTTGCCGCCATTTTGAAAAAAAACAAGGAAACTATTTATTTTTCATAGTTCTGTGTTAATTTTTGATGTTTGCCGCCATTTTGAAAAAAAACAAGGAAACTATTTAATTTTCATAGTTCTGTGTTAATTTTTAATGTTTGCCGCCATTTTGAAAAAAAAAAGAAAACTACTTAACTTTGATAGTTCTGTATTAATTTATAATGTTCACCGCCATTTTCAAAAAAAAAAAACAAGGAACTACTTAATTTTGATAGTTCTGTATTAATTTATAATGTTCGCCGCCATTTTAAAAAAAAATAACAAGGAAACTACTTAATGTTGATAGTTCTGTATTAATTTATAATGTTCGCCGCCATTTTAAAAAAAAAAAGTTTTTCACAAGGTTATGACTGTTTTTCACAAGATTACTAGAAAGCAATTAAAATCTTGTAAAAAAACCTTGTTGTCTATCTATTCAAGTACAAGAACATTTTGTACTAGTCTTGTGTCAAACCATTCGAGTAAAAAACCTTCGCAACTTTTTTGTACTAGTCCTGTATCTAAACATTCGAGTAAAAAACCTTCACAACTTTCAAGCTTCTACACATGCGCAGTAGCTTCTATTACATATGCAAGCCTGTACGCTGCTGCCATCTCACTAAGCGAGTGGTAATACTTAGTACTAACCGGCAGCAGCAGTCATTTGTTTAGGCTTCACCAGTTTCAGTAGCCACCGTGCAGTGGCCATTTTGGACCTGATCAGGTTGTCTTCAGCGGGTGGAAACGAGAGGGTGAAGTGGACCAACTCCATGTTTACTAAATACAGAAAGATTATGACTGTTTTTTACAAGGTTACTAGGTTTTTTGGAAGGTTATGATTGTTTTTTTACAAGGTTATGGCTGTTTTTTTTACAAGATTATAAAGTTTTTCACAATTTCATCCCTTAAAATTAGTTAAAATCTTTATTCGCGAATATCTCGAAAACGGCTGAGAATTCTATTGTAAATTCTATTAAAAATACTGTCGATAAAAAAGAAAACTATAATTTTAAAGCCATCTATATAGTAACGCTTGTACTATTTACAAGTCGATAGAAAAGAAAACTATACTACTAGCGTTATCTATACGAGTAATGCCTAAACTATTAAAGGCACTGTCGATAAAAAAGAAAACTATAATTTTAAAGCCATCTATATAGTAACGCTTGTACTATTTACAAGTCGCTAGAAAAGAAAACTATACTACTAGCGTTATCTATACGAGTAATGCCTAAACTATTAAAGGCACTATCGATAAAGAAGAAAATTATAATTTTAAAGCCATCTATATAGTAACGCTTGTACTATTTATAAATTTAACATTTAACATTAAGTTAACATTAATTTGGCATTTTTATTAAATTATCAAACCATTCGGACAGAAAAAAACATTCAAAACATAATAGAAGATAGATTTATCATAAAATTATTTGTATGTATCGCAATAAATATTATATTGTATTAAAAATAATTTTACATTAATTTGAAATTTTTATTAATAAAACAGAATAGAAGATAAAATTTACTAGAAAATTATTTGTATGTATGTATGTATGTATGTATGTATTTGTGTGTTAATTTTTAATGTTTGCCGCCATTTTGAAAAAAACAAGGAAACTATTTAAGTTTCATAGTTCTGTGTTAATTTTTAATGTTTGCCGCCATTTTAAAAAAAAACAAGAAAACTATTTAAGTTTTATAGTTCTGTGTTAATTTTTAATGTTTGCCGCCATTTTGAAAAAAACAAGGAAACTATTTAAGTTTTATAGTTCTGTGTTAATTTTTAATGTTTGCCGCCATTTTAAAAAAAAAACAAGAAAACTATTTAAGTTTCATAGTTCTGTGTTAATTTTTAATGTTTGCCGCTATTTTAAAAAAAAACAAGGAAACTATTTAATTTCATAGTTCTGTGTCAATTTTTAATGTTTGTCGCCATTTTAAAAAAAAAACAAAAAAACTATTTAAGTTTTATAGTTCTGTGTTAATTTTTAATGTTTGCCGCCATTTTGAAAAAAACAAGGAAACTATTTAAGTTTCATAGTTCTGTGTTAATTTTTAATGTTTAGCGCCATTTTGAAAAAAAACAAGGAAACTATTTATTTTTTATAGTTCTGTGTTAATTTTTAATGTTTGCCGCCATTTTGAAAAAAAACAAGGAAACTATTTAATTTTCATAGTTCTGTGTTAATTTTTAATGTTTGCCGCCATTTTGAAAAAAAACAAGAAAACTATTTAATTTTCATAGTTCTGTGTTAATTTTTAATGTTTGCCGCCATTTTGAAAAAAACAAGAAAACTATTTAATTTTCATAGTTCTGCGTTAATTTTTAATGTTTGCCGCCATTTTAAAAAAAACAAGGAAACTATTTATTTTTCATAGTTCTGTGTTAATTTTTAATGTTTGCCGCCATTTTGAAAAAAAACAAGGAAACTATTTAAATTTCATAGTTCTGTGTTAATTTTTAATGTTTAGCGCAATTTTGAAAAAAAACAAGGAAACTATTTAATTTTCATAGTTCTGTGTTAATTTTTAATGTTTGCCGCCATTTTGAAAAAAAACAAAGAAACTATTTAATTTTGAAAAAAACCAAGGAAACTATTTAAGTTTCATAGTTCTGTGTTCATTTTTAATGTTTGCCGCCATTTTAAAAAAAAAACAAGAAAACTATTTAAGTTTCATAGTTCTGTGTTAATTTTTAATGTTTGCCGCTATTTTAAAAAAAAACAAGGAAACTATTTAATTTCATAGTTCTGTGTCAATTTTTAATGTTTGTCGCCATTTAAAAAAAAAACAAAAAAACTATTTAAGTTTTATAGTTCTGTGTTAATTTTTAATGTTTGCCGCCATTTTGAAAAAAACAAGGAAACTATTTAAGTTTCATAGTTCTGTGTTAATTTTTAATGTTTAGCGCCATTTTGAAAAAAAACAAGGAAACTATTTATTTTTTATAGTTCTGTGTTAATTTTTAATGTTTGCCGCCATTTTGAAAAAAAACAAGGAAACTATTTAATTTTCATAGTTCTGTGTTAATTTTTAATGTTTGCCGCCATTTTGAAAAAAAACAAGAAAACTATTTAATTTTCATAGTTCTGTGTTAATTTTTAATGTTTGCCGCCATTTTGAAAAAAACAAGAAAACTATTTAATTTTCATAGTTCTGCGTTAATTTTTAATGTTTGCCGCCATTTTAAAAAAAACAAGGAAACTATTTATTTTTCATAGTTCTGTGTTAATTTTTAATGTTTGCCGCCATTTTGAAAAAAAACAAGGAAACTATTTAAATTTCATAGTTCTGTGTTAATTTTTAATGTTTAGCGCAATTTTGAAAAAAAACAAGGAAACTATTTAATTTTCATAGTTCTGTGTTAATTTTTAATGTTTGCCGCCATTTTGAAAAAAAACAAAGAAACTATTTAATTTTGAAAAAAACCAAGGAAACTATTTAAGTTTCATAGTTCTGTGTTCATTTTTAATGTTTGCCGCCATTTTAAAAAAAAACAAGGAAACTATTTAAATTTCATAATTCTGTGTTAATTTTTAATGTTTTCCGCCATTTTGAAAAAAAACAAGGAAATTATTTAACTTTCATAGTTCTGTGTTAATTTTTAATGTTTAGCGCCATTTTGAAAAAAAACAAGAAAACCATTTATTCTAGTTCTAATTTCAATTTTCATGTGATTCTGGTTCGCAGGGTGAAATCGGCAACACTGTACGGCCGTGTTTCCTGTTTCTCGTGTTTTCGAGTTTCTGTTTCGCGTGTTTTCGTGTTTCTGGTTTTTCGTGTTTTCGTGTTCCTGGTTTTTCGTGTTTTCATGTTTCTGGTTTTTTGTGTTTTCGTGTTTCTGGTTTTTCGTGTTTTCGTGTTTCCGGTTTTTCGTGTTTTCGTGTTTCTGGTTTTCGTGTTTTCGTGTTTCCGGTTTTTCGTGTTTTCGTGTTTCTGGTTTTTCGTGTTTTCGTGTTTCTGGTGTTTTGTGTTTTCGTGTTCCTGGTTTTTCGTGTTTTCGTGTTTCTGGTTTTTCGTGTTTTCGTGTTTCTGGTTTTTCGAGATAACCAGCTAGCGCGACATCTGGTGGGAACGATTATAAGTACAGGTGCGTTCTTTTGTTCATAGCATTTTCAAGGTTAACATTCAAGATAAAAATTATTTTTGTGTTTTACAAGACTTGTGTTTTACAATTCAAGAGAAAAATATTCAAGTGTTGAACCTACTCCCAGAACATTTTTGTACGAAAAATTCCAGTAAATAAATTGTGATAAATTTCTTATTGTTGTCACATACAATTCTTAAATATAAGACTTTAAAAATGTAAAATTATATTTTTGAGTTTTGTATGATTTATAGTGAAAAAAAAATTATTTTCGCAGTCGGTAGGACTCGAACCTACGCTCCCAGAGGGAATCTGATTTCTAGTCAGACGCCTTAACCACTCGGCCACGACTGCTAACGTATAAAATTAAATATGAAATATTAATTGGTTATTGATTTATTAAAAAAAGATATTATTTAAAAATATAATAATTATAATTTTTATTATAAATATAATACATAAAATTAAATATTATATTTATAAAAAATTAAATAGATAACAATTTAAATATGTTACGCTTCCTACATTACCGACATGAGATTTAATTATATTGGTATATTAATTTATTAAAAAAAGATATTATTTAAAAATATAATAATTATAATTTTTATTATAAATATAATACATAAAATTAAATATTATATTTATAAAAAATTAAATAGATAACAATTTAAATATGTTACTCTTCCTACATTACCGACATGAGACGCCTTAACCACTCGGCCACGACATGAAATTAAATATGAAATATTAATTGGTTATTGATTTATTAAAAAAAGATATTATTTAAAAATATAATAATTATAATTTCTATTATAAATATAATACATAAAATTAAATATTATATTTATAAAAAATTAAATAGATAATTTAAATATGTTACGCTTCCTACATGCTTCCTACATTACCGACATGAGATTTAATTATATTTAACAATATGGCGGCATGTTGATAGCTTTTTCTATAAATTTAGAAATTAATATTAAATTTAATTAATTCGAATATATATATAGTTATAAATAGAGAAACTATTAACTCAAATTATAAATTAGTTTCAATGAACACTGAAATTTATACTATACACTGACTATACATGCAAAGTGAAATTTTATTTGTGACATTTACCATGGCGTCTAGTAATATTTATAATTTACAAATAATAATTTAATGAAAATACAAATAAATGCAAATATAGAACAAATATTCGATTATGCATTATTATGAATAACAATGCTTTTGACTTGTGCTGTGTGAGTTATTTCTGTAGTGAAATGCTAGTCTTCGAGAGAACATTTTTTTAATTTTTATTTAACTTGTGAATGTAAACGATTTGGTTTCGTATTTTAACGACTATGTTTTATTAAAAACTTTTCTATTTCTGTGCATTCTTAAAGGGAATTCATGAATTTTATTCGAAAAAATATCAGATTAGATTGTTAGGTTAAGTTAGAAACTTGAGAGGATGTAGAAGATTACCTAAAAACAATGGAATCTCGATCAAATACAGCAATTGGACCGAATGCAAATGATGCAGATTTTAATTCTGTGCAGTTTGAAAAACGCTTATTGCAGCTTAAAGATTCACAAGAAAGTATAAACGCACTTTCGGCTTGGTGTTTAGAACATCGGATACATCACAAGAAAATCGTAAATGGATGGCTAACTGTATTAAAGAAAGGTATTATTATTAAATCCGTTTTTCTTATTGTTGTTTTCTTAATATTACGAATAATTTATCGTTTCAGTTAAAGTTGAACATCGATTAACATTATTTTATTTAGCGAATGACGTTATTCAGTATTCGAAACGTAAGAATTATGATTTTGTGGAAAGCTGGGGTCCTACGTTGCAAAAAGCAACTACGCTGGTTAGGTAATGTAGCTGGAAACAAAATTTTTGTATAGTTTTTTTGTTTTTTTTTATTAATTTTTCGACTTTTAATAACAGAGAAGAAAAAGTTAAAAATCGAATATTGAGGATATTTAAAATATGGGAGCAGCGTGGTATTTATGGTGAAGAATTTATCGCCGATCTAAGTGGCTTGATTAGCGCTTCGCCAACAGGCAGAAAGGATCAAGATCCTCAAGAATTTCAGGTTAAAAATATAGCAGTATTCTGTTATCTCAATTTGTTTTCATATTTAACACGTATATCTATTTGCAGTCATCGTACTTAATAACTAGGTTACGAGGATGTGCAAAGCTCGAAACAGATACCGATTTAAAATTGAAAATTCTCAAAGATACTAGTCCGAAAATTACTGATTCGGAAACCTTATGTGCCTCTTTAAAAGGTACCGGAGTAAAACTAGTCTTTATTTTTATATTTTAATTTTAATTTTCATATTTTATTTATCTGTAGATCGTCAACATGTCGAAGATGTCGAGAAAGAAGTTGAAAATGGAATAACAGTGATTGAAGGTTATGTGAATGCTTTAAAAGCCGAAATTAAATCAAGAACACATCTGATATCTGTGTTAGCGCAAGCTGATACATTTTATAACACGGAAAGAAAAGAAGTTAAAGTCGTAGTTAGTGTAAGTACCACAAAATACTTAATTCGCTAAATTATAATTTAATTCAAAGTAAAAAAATATTCAAGATTCCCTATTAAATGAAAACTGGGTAAAACTTTATCAGTCACCAAATGTATTAAAATTAAGTCGCGTTCTTTATTCCGAATTAAATTATCTGGAGTTTGAACCTATTTACATAAAAAAATATCGAAAACTAACAAAATGGCGGTCATTGGAAAAAAGTGGTTCATTTTTTCCCTTCTTTGTTTGACCGAAGCGCTCGGAAAAATCTTAAATATTATTATATTTCAATAAGAAAGGTTCAATTTCCGTAGAAATACGTGTAGAACAAAAAACCGGAAAGTTCAAGTCGATCAGTTTAATAGTTAAAAAAAATCTTTCCGATCAGTGGAAAAAAATTGGTTTCGAGAAAAATGCGGTTAAAGTTTCGACAGTTTAACCTTAAGATTAATGTTTAGTGGTGTTTCTCCATTATAGATTAATATGAAAGTTTAAGTTAAACTCGAGATAATTTAACCCGAAAGAATCTGCCGTTTATTAATTAAACTAAAGTTTATGCATACAGAATTCATAGAAATTTAGAGGTTAGGTTACTTGTGAAATATTAAAACTGATTTTAAAAATTTGTTTTAACATATTTTGTCATATTTTGTCCATATTTACATAACTACTACCAGATACTGTTATTTTTAATCTCTTACGTTAAAATCAATTAAATGATTTAAATTTTTTTAAACATAATCAAATTAAATATTATTTTCTCAGTAAAATATATACCATTTGATGACTGTAAAGTAAGTTTAGTCGGTTTAGTCTAAAATTACATTAGGTTATAATTCTGTATTAATATTTATTAATAATCGACATTTCGACGAACTCAACTTACTTCTTTATTTTTTTTCCTGCTGAAGACGTACGTTGAGTTCGTCGAAATGTCGATTATTAATAAATATTAATACAGAATTATAACCTAAAGCCGTTTTATTATAATTTAATTAAATATTATAAGTTCGGTTAGTACATTTGGTGATTGTAAAGTAAAGTTTAACCTAAAACTACTTTAGTTTATAGTTCTGTATTAATATTCTTATTTCTTCATCTTTTTTCTTGCTGAAGACGTACGTTGAGTTCATCGAAATGTAATAAATATTAATACAGAACTATAACCTAAATTTAATTTACTATTATAAGTTCGGTTTTAAGACAATGCCAACTGTAATAAAACCAGAACTAAATAATTGAGCTAAAGCACTTAGAAACCGAACTTGTACTACACTGTAAAAATATATATCTTAAATTCATGTATTTTACAAAGGTTTTTGAACAGTAAAAATATCAAAATTTTATAATTTTCGTAATATTATATTTTTTTTATGAAAAATTATAATAATTTTAATAAAAAATATTTCTCTTAGGCTTATAAAAATTTTACAACTAGAGTGAAAAATTTGAAAAGGAAATTAGATGAATTAATACCAAGTTTAAATAGTCCAATTCCATCGCCAGATATAAATGCGCCATCACCAGAACCAGATTCGGAATTGGAATTACCAAATCCTGATGGATCCAGTATGATTTTTTTTCTAACATATATATATATATATATAATATACAGGGTGTTCGTTTGCCAGGTTGATATAGGGCAATAACATGGGATTTCGATAATATGCAGAATACTACTTTCTGAAGTAAAATTCGGAGAAATACTTAGAATACTTTTTGATAGGGAATAAAAATTTCTATAATTTGGTTTTAGTTTTAATTTGCTAGCATGTGCCGTTTGGGCGCTAGAATTTTTTTAAAAATGTTTTTTAGAATTTTCATTAATTTTTCCTGCTAAATCAGTACGAGTTAGAGAAAAAAGTTACTTAGCTATTATGTAGCTAATTTTTTTCTCTATTTTACCGAATTTTTTTCAAATTTTTTTGAGCAAATTTTGAAAAAAGTTATTTTTTAAATTTTTTCAAAATATTATTTTTTTCAAAATTTGCTCAAAAAAATCTGAAAAAATTCGGTAAAATAGAAACAAAAATTAGCTACATAATAGCTAAGTAACTTTTTTCTCTAATTCATACTGAATTTAGCAGGAAAAATTATTGAAAATTTTAAAAAACATTTTAAAAAAAATTCTAGCGCTCAAACGGCACATGCTAGCAAATTAAAACTAAAACCAAATTCTAGAACTTTTTATTCCCTATCGAAAAGTATTCTAAGTATTTCTCCGAATTTTACTTCAGAAAGTAGTATTCTGCATATTATCGAAATCCCATGTTATTGCCCTATATCAACCAAGCGAACGAACACCCTGTATATATAGGGTTGGTCCTTAATTATCAGACGTTTTTTAAACAATATTATATGAAAAAAGGAAAAATAAAAATTCAACAATAACATTTTCGGAAAATTTGTATTGCGTATACATATAATTATAGATTTTCATAGCAATTTTTCTTAACAAATAACTCGCCTAGACAAACGCCTGATAATTATGCACCAACTCAATAATTGCAAAACAATTTTAATGAATTAATGATTTTATTTGTTTGTTACCACTTTGACTGCAAGGAAAAAGTGGTATAGCGTTTAGTACGGTGTCTGTAACATTTTCAAAAAAAAAAAATTGTGTATAGAAATCCTTCATATAGCCTCTAGATGACGAATCTGAACTTAGTTTATGTTTTTTTGTAAATTTCAGACCGTCATGACAGTAGCAAAATACAATGTGCCATTGCATCATCAGGCGTTAGTGTTTATTCAATGACTGAAACGTATAATGCGGGATATTATACGCCAGCTGCGTCAGTGCAAAACGAACAACAAAATTATACAAACAATGGATTCTCCAGTTTTATCGGATCGAATATGCCGTTTGATATTCAAGTAAAATATTTATTATATTTCTATTTAATAAAATAACAATAAATAATTTCCCTTAAATCACAAACTAATTAAAGTATCTTCGATCACTGATTACGGACTTTGGTTTTAACATTTGCTAGTAAAATATTTATTATATTTCTATTTAATAAAATAACAAACGAATAACTAATAAAACACAAACTAATTAAAGTATCTATGATCACTGATTACGGACTTTGGTTTTAACTTTTGCTAGTGATGATTGGAAAGCTTAGCTTTCGGAATACGTATTTAGCTTTTTTTTTGTAAATTAATGTTTGTGGTTTAAGTGAAATTATTTTATTAACTTTTCGCCACAGTAAGATTATATTAATCATCTTTCTACGATCTTTCATCTTGGTTCTCAAACATTTGTTGAAAAATTATGTTTAAAATGCAAATGTCAAATGACAGCGCTGTGTGAGGTTATGTACACAACTGATGATAGAAGTGTTGCTTTTGAGTAATATATAATACTGCAATTGATATTTTATTATTATTATTTGTTTATTTATTTATTTTTATTATGTTTATATGTTTAATTACTGTTTCCGACTTCAAACGTGACCCTTTCAGGGACACGGGTTTCCTAGTTTATATTTAATCTTTAAAATAATATTTATATAATATACAGGGTGTTCGTTCGCTTGGTTGATATAGGGCAATAACATGGGATTTCGATAATATGCAGAATACTACTTTCTGAAGTAAAATTCGGAGAAATACTTAGAATACTTTTCGATAGGGAATAAAAAGTTCTATAATTTGGTTCTATTTTTAACTTGCTAGCATGTGCCGTTTGGGCGCTAGAATTTTTTTTAAAATGTTTTTTAGAATTTTCAATAATTTTTCTTGCTAAATCAGTATAAGTTAGAAAAAAAAGTTACTTAGTTATTATGTAGCTAATTTTTTTTCTATTTTACTGATTTTTTTCAGATTTTTTTGAGGAAATTTTGAAAAAAGTCTTATTTTGAATTTTTTTAAAATCTAACTTTTTTTCAAATTTGCTCAAAAAAAATCTGAAAAAATTCAGTAAAATACAGAAAAAAATTAGCTACATAATAGATAAGTAACTTTTTTCTCTAATTCATACTGATTTAGCAGGAAAAATTTTTGAAAATTCTCAAAAACATTTTAAAAAAATTCTAGCGCCCAAACGGCACATGCTAGCAAATTAAAACTAAAACCAAATTATATACCTTTTTATTCCCTATCGAAAAGTATTGTAAGTATTTCTCCGAATTTTACTTCAGTAGTATTCTTCATATTATCGAAATCCCATGTTATTGCCCTATATCAACCTGGCGAACGAACACCCTGTATAAATTACAGTTAAACTTAGTTTTATCTAAAATGATTTTAATATAGAAAATATTTTAGTGTTATTTAATATTAGTTATGGCTTCATTATATCAGTAGATTTACGTCATCAAAAAAAAACATTATTTTTCCTTGTTTACTTTCCACTTATCATCTAATTTTTGTTTAGAATTTCACCGCATCGAGCATATTTTCGGAGCCAACCGAAAACTATAACACTTTATCGCAACATGAACATGAACAATACAATCCGGACCAACAACAGAATCCGAACCAATCGACGATGAATTATAACGCGGTTACGGTACAAACGCAACCAGTCAGCTATAACCAACCACAACCAGGACTACCAGCGGTTAATAGCTATAATAAAACTGTATCGCAACCATTATTACCACCACCGATGCCGCCATTTACTACTTCCGGGTACATGGATTCTACTCCTTATACGGATACTACATATACTGATACATATTGTAAGATTTTTTTTTAAAAAATTATTTAATTACGAAATCTATGTTCTTTTAAATCTATGTTTTCTTATATATATATATATATATATATATATATATATATATATATATATATATATATATATATATATACATATAAAAAAAATTAATCAAATATTTAATTGTCAATATTTTCTTTGTTTATTATTATTTTGATTTCCAAAATTGTTAATTGTTATTATAGTACTTATGTATTAATTTCAGAATTTATTTATGTGCAGTTTATTTGTAAAAAAATAATTTTCATCATTTTCCTTGAAAAATGCGATTTTCTCTTATTTCACACGTTTTTTATTTGAAAAAAAATATGATTAATCTTTATTATAATTAACAACACATATATTTTTTGGACATCAAAATAATAATAAACAAAGAAAATATTGACAATTAAATATTTGATTAATTTTTTTTCTATGCTAATTCTGTCTGAATATAAAAATTGTTATTAAATTATTAATTGTACATAAATTAGCTAAAAATGCTGTAATTGGCAGATTTGATTTTCTATGGTAAAAGTCACAGTACGTTTATATTAGTTCATTTGATGTTATATTTTGAATGTGTATTTTTCTAATTTATTATGGCAAAAAGATGGTCTAGGCGAGATGTCAACAGTTAGTTGGCAATTTAATTTCATATTTTGAACAAGAAAACGAAAATAATGGGCTATTAATGCCCCTGTCTGCTGTACGCGAGAAGCTCATATAAACATAGTGAGTGAGTGACGTTATTTGCCTAGTGACAAAAATTGATGACGTCCCTATTTTTTTTTATCTTGTCGCCACTATATATAAATCTTTTTAACCACAAACGTTCATTGGACATAGGCTGTGTTTTTTTTTTACCGAAAAACTCAGATCAGCAAAAATCAGTAACCTTGAGATAATAGCTGTTTTATTTATCGTCTCGTAACTGAGTTCGAAGTGAGTGAATTTTATTATGAAATCAAACAATAGATGATATCCGAAGTGAGTTGCAATAAATTCTCAACGCAAACACAATCCAATTACATCTAATATTTTAGGTTATATCATTTATGTGCAACTTACGATTTGTAAACGTCACTTTCGAAATAAACTGTTTTATTTATTAATACAACTCAAACTCACTCAGCAAAACTCAACTCAAAACTCAGCTCATTTACAAAGATTTACTGATCTGAGTGGAATGTAATAGTAATTTGTAGCCCAAGCTACGAAAATGGTATATACTTCATGCCGAAAGAAAAAATATTTATTCGAGGCCTTTAGGCCGAGGTTAAATATTTCGTTTCGCATGTTACACAATGTTTTTTATCCTACATTAAAATAAAAAGCATATTTTAAACTATAAATTAACCAATAAATTTCAAATAATTTAAATATGTACGTTTGACAGATAACACAATATGGCTACTGCTGTGCTGTGAACCAGGCCAAGTCACATAGCTCAATTATGATTTGTGTTTACAATAATAAAAATAAAATTAATAACAATAATAATAACAATAATAATAAATATATTTTCATTGTTATATACAATTTCAAGTATGTGTAAATGTTTTAACATAATTATGTATGATCACAGTGCCATCTATTGATGAATGTCATGCATTTTTTTTTTCGCTCCTAGCCGTGAAAAGTACTGTTTTTGCTCCTCGAAAAGTGTCACGAAAATTACATTTTCGAACAATGTAGGATAAAAAAGCATATTTTGAAATGAAATCTTATTTAATCTCAATCTTCATAGGTGACAGGGGTGACAGTTAGTTGTACTGTATATGTAAGTTTGACAGATAAAACAATATGGCTACTGCTGCTTCGAACAATGTAGGATAAAAAGAAAACAACACAGCACTATTGTATATTCCAAAATAATGTTGTAAAATTGAATAATATTTCTGTAGCAGTAAATAATATTGACAGATAAAACAATATGGCGTAAATAATACAACTATGACAGTTAGTTAGTTGACAGATAAAACAATATGGCTACTGCTGTTTCGGAAACAATGTAGGATAAAGAAAAAAAACACAGCTATTGTATATATATATATATATATATATATATATATATATATATATAATGTAAAATTGAATAAATATTTCTGTAGCAGTAAACAATACAACGTATCCAGCACTGGGTAGTGCACCTTATGCTGTATCCACCGAAGTGCAATCCACTTATCCAGCTCCAACGGACGCTTATAATCCGGAAGAAGAACTGGAAACATGGGAGCCGGATACTTGGGATGTACCACCCGAAATGGAAACACCGGAAAGTCCGCCATTGTTCGAAAAGGAGGGATTTGCCGATCCGATTGAATACGATGATTCGAAAGCAGGTGGTGGTTTAGGCGCAAAAGATATAGATCATCGTGTTCTGTTACCGCCACCGCAAATGCCATCGGATATTAGCGGTAAGTTTAGGCGCAGTGCTTGCTTTTGTTTTGTTGAGTGAAATAAATTTGTTTTGGCGAAATCACAACAATTACAAACACAAGTTTGTATTTTTATTATTATAATATTTTTTTTTAACACTTATTTTTAAAAATCTTTACTTATGTGATTTACATTACTTAGGTATTTATATTTGTTTAACTTTAATTCACACGGTTTTAATTGCTATGTTCAGACACGTAGCACAAATACCAAACATGTTGAAGTTAATATATTGAATTGATTCGTTTAATACAACTTATATTTATATTGTAACTGACTGTTTTGAAAATTACATAATCAATGTTCAATTAATAATTCAATAATTAATTTAATATTATTAATTGATTTATAGAAAATAAAAAATAGTTTATGTTTTAACTGGCTCTAGTTTCTATCGAGCCGATCTTAAAGGTACCGGAAAAATACCTGAGATATAATATCCTATGTAGAATAATATATATATATATATTTTTGAATTTTTTCGTATTTATAATTTGGCCAAAAAAGCAAAAAATATGTTTTTTTTTTCTATTTTCTAAAATACAAAAAAATATTATATTATTCTACATAGGATATTATATCTCAGGTATTTTTTCGGTACAATAATAATCGTTTTTGTAGAAAATAGAACCAGTTAAAAATATAATATTTTTTATTTTCTATAAATCAATTAATAATTAATTAATTATTGAATTATTAATTGAACATTGATTATGTAATTTTCCGAACAGTCAGTTACAATATAAATATAAGTTGTATTAAACGAATAAATTCAATATTAACTTCAACATGTTTTCTATTTGAGCTACCTGTCTGAATATAGCAATTAGAACCGTGTGAACTAACGTTAAGTATATAAAATATACTAACATTGCTAGATTTATAGATACATCATGTGATGTGACAGAATTAAATTTATAAATTTATCATGACCAGTCAAAATATATAGAAAAATGCAATTACCTTGTCGTTGTAATCTTGTGGCACGGGTTCAAATCCCGGCAAGGTCAATGCATTTTTCATCATTTAAAAATTAACTAATGATTTAATTAGTTCATCAAAATAAATTCATGGTGATTTAAGCAAAAACAAAAATACTATAACCTAATTAAAAAAAAAACTCTTATTGGAAAGTCTAAAATTTGAAATTACTTTTGCGAAAGTGATCTTTGTCCCAAATCAAATGGGGGGCAGGTCCCAAAATTGTATTGTATAATATATAATATATATAATATAATAATATAAATATCAAGTATATACACCATGGTGTAATTAATTTCGCAAAATTTACATTTTGGAAAGTCTAAAAATTTGAAATTACTTTTACCGAAAGTGCTGCTGTCCCAAATCAAATGGGGGGAGGGGGGGCAGACAGGTGTCCCAAAATTGTACATGTATAATATGTGAAATTAATCAGGTATAGATACAGATCATCGTATGAATCGCATCTCCTCCCAAGACGTGGACCATCGGAATCTGATTAGTTTAACCGGTTCACCGAATAATGATTCCACATCTAGTTCAGCTTCCACCACCCCTGGCTTACTTCAACCCCCACCAGCACCACCCCTATGGCCAACGCACGGTGACCAGGTTTGTTGTGTTCTAAATAATTATGGGAGAAAATAAGTTTTCAATACAAACAAGATTAGAAGTATATGGGTAAACCCATATATAGACCACTTTGACGTTATTTCTCGAAAAGTTGGCAAACACACTGTATTTAATAATATTATAATTTATGTGGGCACTATGAGATACTTGCATGAAAATTTGATCAAAATCGAATAAATGATGTAGTCACAATGAATTTTAGTAATTTTTTTCTCGGAAAGTTGGCAACACTGTATTTTGTTAAGATTACATAAATTATATGAATACTAGGAGAATCTTTTGTGAAAATTTGAGTAAAATCGGTTAAATAACATGGCCATAATAAAATTTTTAAAACTTTAGTAATTTTTTTCTTGGAAAGTTGGCAACATTGGACATTAATAAAATTATATAATTAATGGGAGTATTAGAAAAATCTTTTCTGAAAATTTGATCAAAATCGGATAAATAACGTAGCCAATATGAATTTTTAAAAACTTTAGTAATTTTTTTCTCGGAAAGTTGGCATCACTGGAAAAAAACAAAATCACATGACCATCTCGGGCACTAGAAGCCCTGATTTATATCACATCTCATTTTTTGATCTTGAAATAATTTGGTTAAATTTCTCTCATCAGGATTATCGCCCCCATTCGCATGATCAAGATTATCGTGTACCAGCCGATATCGCTCAGCAGCTAAAACTACCACCACCACCTCCACCCCCGCCGAAAGCATCACCAATGAAAAAGGCTAGTGCACCAGGAGGCGGCAATCACGACAACGTCGAATCCATCGATATGGAGCTGAGTGACGATGAAAACTCGAACATAATTGTGCATAGTGAACCAATTGAAACGATTGAAAACAATATCGGTGTCAAGATACCAACCCGACTCAGCAACGCCTCATCGAACGAAACAGTAGTGCTAGCACCACCACCACCTATCCCCGAAAATCTATGCGAAATCCATCCACCATCGGGGGGTATAGAACCACCACTAAACGCACTAAACGCAGGTAAGACAGAAAACGGTCCACTTGCTGCGGAAGACATCCAAATGCTGCAACCACCAATTTGGAGCGAAGACTGGTTCGATGGTAGATCGTTTGGTGGGCCGCCCCCTTTTGCAGTTCGCCTGAAGAATGAATTTCGTGGTGGTGGGTTTCGGGGACGTGGTGAACCAGGTGGATACCGTGGCCGAGGAGGTCGCGCTAATATGAGGACTAGGCCACATCGGGGTGGATTTAACAATCGTGGCGTGCGAGGATTTCGTGGACAGTTTCGGGGTGGTTATTGATTACGTCATCATCTCCAATGAAAACCTAACCTAGTATGTAAATAAAATTCGTTTTTCTCTCAGAGAAAAGAAATGAATTATATTATGAAAATAGACATTTTATTTCTATTATATATGTTTTTTTTTTAATTAAGATAAGACTAAATTAAATAATAGTAAAATAATTGTCCTATAGTGATTATAAACAGTTATAACAATTTTTTTTAATGTTATTAAGGCCATTTCAAGGCAAACAAACACGGCTATATTCAGACAGGTGGTGGGAATACAAAAAAAAGGATAATTTTACATTCGATTTATTTGTTTAATACTACATATTTATGGTAACTAATTATTAGAAAAATTTATGTACAATTAATAATTTAATAACAATTTGCAGAAGTAGCATATAAAAAAAATTAATTTATTATTATTATTTTGATTTCCAAAAAATATATGTGTTGTTATTAATATTAAGATTAATCATATATTTTTTTTCAAATAAAAAACATGTGTGAAATAAGAGAAAATCGCATTTTTCAAGGAAAATGATGTAAATTATTTTTTTACAAATAAACCACACATAGAAAAATTCTGAAATTAATACATAAGTACTATAATAACAATTAACAACATATATATTTTTTGGCAATCACAATAATAATAAACAAAGAAAATATTGACAATTTAATATTTGATTAATTTTTTTTCTATGCTAATTCTGTCTGAATATAAAAATTGTTATTAAATTATGAATTGTACATAAATTAGCTAATTTTTCTAATAACTAACTACCATAAATATGTAGTATTAAACAAATAATTCGAATGTATAATTATTCATTTTTGTATTCCGAATATAGCCTTTTGTTTGCCTTGAAATGGTCTTAAAATTATAAGTCTGTAAAAATATTCGAAACAAATCGATTTTCATTGTGTAACATAATTTTTAATTATTGATTGCGAAATTTCAATTTATTTTTTGATAAAAAAAATATTTTAAAAAAATGTAAGACAGATTTATGTAATAATTTATAAAAATCTCAGCACTTACTAAACTATTACGATATTTTTAAAATTAAATTACATTTTCTTTGTTTAAATAAATTGTTTAAATCAAATTTAATTTATATATATATAAAATATCAATTTTTTGTACACTTCGTACCTGACCAAATATTAAAATTAAAATAATAATTTATCAAAAATAATCTGTTATATTGTGTACATTATTATATTCTGATTTTGGTTTTACATTTTTTTCATATTTTTTACTTTAGCATTTCAAATTAATATTTGTATTTTTTAGTATTTAAGATACAGTTTGTGTGTATAAAAATAACAGCTTTTCCTTATATTATTGTAGAATTTATTGTAATAAAAATATTGATATGGGGTACATTTTTCATATTATAAATATATATAGATATATATATATTTCAACATATTAATTTCTAATAAAAATAGCGTAATAAATGAAATTCACAAATTTAATTTTCATATCGGCGCCATTTTTTGTACTCAGTCGGTATGTAAACTTGAAAAATGGCGGGAAATATAAATTGTAATATAAGGAAAAGCGTGCACATTATTTGATTTTATTATTTACTTTAATTTTTATTTATTTCAGATACATTTTTTTTTGGACAAGTACTACACAAATGAGCAACAAAGGAATATATATATAAGAATAGGTAATCTCATTTATTTGTTTCTTGAATTAATTAGTGAATCAATTTCCATTTGTAAAAAGTGTGTTAATAGTTTATTTTTACGTAAATTTTCGACTTTAGTATTTTCTAGTAAATAAATAAAACTCTCCGATGCTGTTACACCTTGCGGCGAATAATTGATTTTATAAGGCGATTTCGAGATCATATCGAAAAAGATATTTTCTTTTGCACGTTGTAATTGTTTCATTAATGTGGCAGTCGAATACTTTTTTTCAGCAACATTACACCATAACGTCGCTAAAGATGCATTATAATTTACATCGGCGGCGTGTGCATTATCTTTCAAGAATTCATTCGGATGTTTCGTTTTTTCTTGTAATTTCAAATCGTTCAATTCATCTAGAAAGTTTTTATTCGCCTTTATACAAGAATTAAGTGAAAAAATTAATACTACCTTTTGTATATTTTGATGATATATAATTTTTGTAACACACGCAAAAAACTGTACTTATCAATAATACTACCGATATTTCCCATAATATATTCAAATAATTATATCTAATAAAAAGTAATAATTGCTTTATATAATCCATGTCTCTTTTATGACAAGAAATTTGAAATGAAATTGATAGAACGAAATTTTATTTGTTTGATTACTTGATCGAAATCAGAAACTATGGAAATAATGAAATTTTATTTATTTGATTACTTGATCTAAATGAAACTATAAAAATATAAAATTAACAAAAAAATTTCATTAATTGGATTTGTATTATTTGTAATTGTATTATCATTTTACTGTGACATCTGGCAATATTTTATTTACTGACTTTGGCGCCTGACGCCTGTCAAAACAAGTTTAAAAGTAAATAACGTTTAATATTTAATACAAAATTACATTAATTATATGTAATTTATATTTTTGTTATAAAACTTGCATCGTTACAAACGGAAATTCTATACAAACGTTTATTTTACCAGAATTACCAAAGAGAGGTTATGTTTTGATGCAAGTTTATAGATGTACACAACAAACAATGAATATTAATTGCATAATATTTGATTCTGCGTCTGTTATTTATTCTGCACTAGATATGATCAGATATTTCGTTTTATATGGATTGAAAGGTATAGTCCGAAAACTGACATTTCATGACAAATAATCTTTTGTTCCGATTTCAGATCGAAAACTTGGACACAATCGTACGAGCAAAAGCGTCAGATGGAAACAATTGTTCAAGTATATTTTAAGAATCGTTGACGATTCTATGACACATTAGAAAATCAATTGAATTTCAAAGAAAATCATCAGAAAACAAGCAAAGGAAGTTAATGACAGAAATGTTTGATTAAGGTATGCTTTTGTAATGAAATTGGTGTATTTATTTTAACTTGAACTGTTTTATACGATAAGGATACGGCTTATGAGAAACATTAGAACATCATTTCTAACAATTTGGATTTGGAGAAAAGTAAAACAGAAATATTCTTAAGTGTGGACTCCACCTTGAGCATTCGGAATATACTTAGGTAAAGTTTGGGAATTTTTTTCGGATAGACAGAATAAAACATATGTTTCGTGGTTTTCTATATGTTTTAGAGCTTTATTTGGTCTACAATTTGGAAAAGTTTCAACCAAATTGGTTGCAGTGGTGAGCTGTAATTTGTGGACTCGTGTTTATAAGGTGACCAATTTTTTTTACAATGAAAAGAAAGACGTAAATAAATGAAACATTTTTATTAATTCAAACAAAAATACACTAATTATGTGGTACATTCCTTTTAATTATTTAATTAAACGAGTATTTTTCCATTGAAT
Organism: Clivina fossor; assembly: GCA_963966155.1. Classification (NCBI taxonomy): domain Eukaryota; kingdom Metazoa; phylum Arthropoda; class Insecta; order Coleoptera; family Carabidae; genus Clivina; species Clivina fossor. Next base: position 45,642 of record OZ014569.1, read on the forward strand.
GAATATATTCTTTGTCAATATATTGGAAATTTCGGAGCAAGAAATATTCTTCATATTGAATTTGACGGTAAGCGGCATCTCTGAATACAGATTTAAGAGATTAGTTTTAAAATATTAAAAAGGAGGACAAAAGAAGGACGATTGGTCACCTTATTTAAAAGAAACTCATCAGGAAACAACCAAAGCAAAAATCAAAGAAGTTAATGACAAAAATGTTTGATTAAAGGTATGTTTTTGTAATGAAATTGGTAGTATTTATTTTAGTGTGAACTGTTTTAGTGAAAAAATAATCAAATGAAAGCTGGATTTGGATAAAAATGAAACAGAAATATCATTCTTGGTGTGTGGACACCATCTTGAGCATTTTGAAAATAGGTAAAAATTTGGGATTTTTTTTCGGATTGACAGAATAAAACATATGTTTCGTGGTTTTCTATATGTTTTAGGGCTTTGTTTGGTCTACAATTTGGAAAAGTTTCAATCAAAATGGTTGGAATGGTGGCACTCAAACATTTTTGGTTATTCTGCCCAAAAGTAAACTAAAAAAATATCTAAAATGTAGAGTAGGATTATTTTGAAATTTATAAAATTACCAAAATGGCAGGCAGCATTTTGGGAAAAAGGTGTTTCTTTTTTTTTCACATAAAAAATCAATTTTGAAAGCACTTAAAAAATCGAAAAAAGTAGATATGAAAAATATCCTAGAGATTTCAATTCTTTTTTGTTTTTAGAGAGAAAATCCAGTGAATTGAATCTATAGTTTCCAAGATATCCTCTAGATAAGTTATAATATAACATGGTTTCCGGAAAAACGCGTTTAAAGTTTGAGATACCTTATCTACCTGCGATTTTAAACTTTCCGTAAATATATAATTAATTACTATTTATTTAAATATATTATCAACTGTCACTTTACGTTGCAAAATTATTTTTTATTTATTAATCAGGAGTATTATATTGTTGTAAATACTGTTTTGAAATAAAGTTTTTCATATTTTGTGAGTTGTTATGTAACATAAAAAAATATAATAATATAAAAAATAATAATAAATTCAATATTATTTTGCAGGGTGGGGTGGGGTGGAGTTTGACATTCACGCGCAAATCAATATTATAATTTTTCTCAATTGTATTATTATTAAATATTATGTAAAATATATTAAATGTTATTTATAATAAAATTAAAATTAGTAAATAAATCAATATTATTATCAAATTAATACACAAAATATGTGGTTTAATAAGTTATTTTATTCAAATAATATTCATAAAGCAAAATAACAACACTAGAAATAATTGTACAAGAAATAATACACTTTTCAAGCAATAATAATTTTTTATTTCCTTGCGATATTTTTGTACATATTATTAGGTAATTCTGATGTTTTTACAAAGCACTTATTTTACACGATTTCGATTTTTCACGGTTTATAAATTAACGAATTTCAAAAAAAACTGTTAAGATTAAGATTAAGATACAAAATTTATATTTTAAGATATATAGGTGTTCGTTCGCTTGGTTGATATAGGGCAATAACATGGGATTTCGATAATATGCAGAATACTACTTTCTGAAGTAAAATTCGGAGAAATACTTAGAATACTTTTCGATAGGGAATTAAAAGTTCTAGAATTTGGTTTTAGTTTTAATTTGCTAGCATGTGCCGTTTGGGCGCTAGGATTTTTTTTAAATGTTTTTTAGAATTTTCATTAATTTTTCCTGGAGTTGGTCCACTCCACCCTCTCGTTTCCACCCGCTGAAGACAACCTGATCAGGTCCAAGATGGCCACTGCACGGTGGCTACTGAAACTGGTGAAGCCTAAAAAAATCATAGATTAACTATATCGTTGACTGCTGCTGCCGGTTAGTACTAAGTATTACCACTCGCTTAGTGAGATGGCAGCAGCGTACAGGCTACAAATGAAATAGAAGCTACTGCGCATGTGTAGAAGGTTGAAAGTTGTGAAGGTTTTTTACTCGAATGTTTAGATACAGGACTAGTACAAAAAAGTTGCGAAGGTTTTTTACTCGAATAATTTGACACAAGACTAAACGAGAATGTTTTTTTTTTTAATATTATTTATTTATTAATAAAAAAAAGTTATAACCTTGTAAAAAACAGTCATAACCTCGTGAAAAACAGTCTTAACCTTGTGAAAAACAGTCATAACCTTGTAAAAAACGGTTATAACCTTGTAAAAAAGAGTCATAACCTTGTAAAAAACAGTCATAACAAGACTAGGACAAAACTTTCGAGTACTTGAATGGATAGACAAAGTTTTTTTTAATATTATTTGTTTATTAATAAAATTATAACTGTTTTTCACAAGGTTATGATTGTTTTTCACAAGGTTTTAACTGTTTTTTACAAGATTATGTCTGTTTTTCACAAGATTATGACTGTTTTTCACAAGGTTATCATTGTTTTTCACAAGGTTTTAACTGTTTTTTACAAGATTATGAAGTTTTTCACAAAGTTATGACTGTTTTTTTACAAGATTATAAAGTTTTTCACAAGATTATGACTGTTTTTCACAAGATTATGACTGTTTTTCACAAAGTTATGATTGTTTTTTACAAGGTTATGACTGTTTTTTACAAGGTTATGACTGTTTTTTCACAAGATTATAAAGTTTTTCACAAGATTATGACTGTTTTTCACAAAATTATGAAGTTTTTTTACAAAATTATGTCTGTTTTTGACAAGATTATGTTTGTTTTTTTACAAGGTTATGACTGTTTTAACAAGATTATAAAGTTTTTCACAAGATTATGTTTGTTTTTTACAAGATTATGTTTGTTTTTTACAAGATTATGTTTGTTTTTCACAAGATTATAAAGTGTTTCACAAGATTATGACTTTTTTACAAGGTTAAGACTGTTTTTTACAAGATTATAAAATTTTTTACAAGATTAGAAATGTTTTTCACAAGGTTTTGACTGTTTTTTACAAGATTATAAAGTTTTTCACAAGATTATGACTATTTTTCACAAGGTTATGTCTGTTTTTCACAAAGTTATGACTGTTTTTCACAAGATTATTAGAAAACAACCAAAATCTTGTAAAAAAAACTTTGTTGTCTATCTATTTAAGTACAAGAACATTTTGTACTAGTCTTGTGTCAAACCATTCGGGTAAAAAACCTTTGCAACTTTTTTGTACTAGTCCTGTATCTAAACATTCGAGTAAAAAACCTTCACAACTTTCAACCTTCTACACATGCGCAGTAGCTTCTATTTCATAAGTAGCCTGTACGCTGCTGCCATCTCACTAACTGAGTGGTAATACTTAGTACTAACCCCCGATAAACCAGGTATGTACTACAACATATCCAAAAATCAACTCCCTACGACACCCCCTTATTAATTAAGTCAAGCCCCAAAACTGTGGTTAAAATATAAGAAAAAATCTCAATTTTTTTCTTGTTTTCCTGATAAAATTTCGTTAAAATGTTTCATTTTACGCTTTCCTGATGCAACTCTTGCATTTTACGCTTTTCTGATGCAACTCTTGTATTTTACGCTTTCCTGATACAAATTTTGTTAAAACAACCCCTTAGCTTGATACATTTTGATACATTATTAGGTTTTTTGGAAGGTTTTTTACTATTTTTCACAAGGTTATGACTTTTCATAAGGTTATTACTATTTTTCACAAGGTTATGACTATTTTTCACAAGGTTATGACTATTTCTCACAAGGTTATGACTATTTTCCACAAGGTTATGACTATTTTTCACAAGGTTATGTTTATTTTTTACAAAGTTATGATTATTTTTCACAAGGTTATGACTTTTCACAAGGTTATGACTATTTTCCACAAGGTTACGACTTTTCACAAGGTTATGACTATTTTCCACAAAGTTATGACTTTTCACAAGGTTATGACTATTTTTCTCAAGGTTATGATTTTTTACAAGGTTATGACTATTTTCCACAAGGTTACGACTTTTCACAAGGTTATGACTATTTTCCACAAAGTTATGACTTTTCACAAGGTTATGACTATTTTTCACAAGGTTATGATTTTTTACAAGGTTATGACTATTTTTCACAAGGTTATGATTTTTCACAAGGTTATGACTATTTTTCACAAGGTTGGCTTTTCACAAGGTAATTACTATTTTTCACAAGGCCATAACCTTGTGAAAAATAGTCATAACCTTGTTAAAAATATTAATAATAATATTAATACATTGATACATTTTAATACATTGATACATTTTGATACATTGATACATTTTGAAACATTTTTACGAGCCCTCGGCTATTAATTATTAATGTTTGCAAAAAATATCTTTAATCGCGAATATCTCGAAAACGGCTGGGAATTTCGCAAAAATAACAAAATTTGCCACCCCCATTCCGAACTTCTAAATAAACCAGGTCCGTACTACAACATATCCAAAAATCAACCCCCTAGGACACACCCTTATTAATTAAGCCTACCCCCAAAACTTTAAAATCTTCAATCGCAAATATCTCAAAAACGGCTGGGAATTTCGCAAAAATAACAAAATTTGCGACCCCCTTACCAACCTCTAGATAAACCAGGTACGTACTACAACATATCCAAAAATCAACCCCCTACGACACCCCCTTATTAATTAAGCCCAACCCCCAAAACTGTGATAAAAATATAAGACAAATCTCAATTGTTTTCTTGTTTTCCTGATAAAATTTCGTTAAAATATTTCATTTTTCGCTTTCCTGATACAAATCTTGCATTTTACGCTTTCCTGATACAAATTTCGTCAAAAACCCCTTATTTTATACAACTTGCAATGCTCGATGTTAAACTGGTTGCCTATATACAGGGTGTTAAGAAAACAAATGTGTTGTATTGCAATACAACTATGTTCTATGTTCTCCTGTAACAACTTTAGATTTTGTCGCAAGAAATGAAACATTTGGAGCAAAACAAGTTCTGTTTGCAAACGACGCTGTTCTCCTGATACAACTTTATATGATTTTAAGTGAAATTTTCAATAATTTTGAGTGAAATTTTCAAGATTTTCTGATTTTAAGTAAAAATTTTCAATGATATTAAGTGAAATTTTCAAGATTTTCTATAATTTTAAGTGAAATTGTAAGAAATTGTTAGGTTAGGTTAGGTTAGGTTAGGTTAGGTTAGGTTAGTTATGTATTTGCAATATATTTGGACAAGGTTTTCGAAATAAAAAAACTTCAAAAATAGGTATAAATTGGAGGCGTTTTATTTACAAATTCAAGGCATTATTTATACTTCAGGACTGTTTTAGGACTGTTTTATACAAGGTTAGGACTATTTTTTACAAGATTAGGACTGTTTTATACAAGGTTATGACTATTTTTTACAAGGTTAGGACTGTTTTATACAAGGTTATGACTATATTTTACAAGGTTAGGACTGTTTTATACAAGGTTATGACTGTTTTATACAAGGTTATGACTATTTTTTACAAGGTTATGACTGTTTTATACAAGGTTATGACTATTTTTTACAAGGTTATGACTGTTTTATACAAGGTTATGACTATTTTTTACAAGATTTTGACTGTTTTTTCATAAGATTATGACTGTTTTTCACAAGGTTGGGACTGTTTTATACAAGGTTATGACTATTTTTTACAAGTTTATGACTGTTTTATACAAGATTATGACTATTTTTTTACAAAATTTTGACTGTTTTTCACAAGGTTATGACTGTTTTTCACAAGGTTATGACTGTTTTTTTACAAGGTTACTATGATTTTTGGAAGGTTTTGACTGTTTTTTACAAGATTATGACTGTTTTTTCATAAGATTATGACTGTTTTTCACAAGGTTATGACTGTTTTTTTACAAGGTTACTATGATTTTTGGAAGGTTTTGACTGTTTTTTACAATATTATGACTGTTTTTACAAGGTTATGACTGTTTTTCACAAGGTTAGGTTAGGTTAGGTTAGGTTATTTGCAATATATTTAGACAAGGTTTCGAAATAAAAAAAACTTCAAAAATAGGTATAAATTGGAGGCGTTTTATTTACAAATTCAAGGCATTATTTTTATACTTCACAAGACAATTATGTATGACGAAACGTCCAAACTGTACAATTCACAAATGTACAACTGAATAAAATCATTCTCCTTTTTTTAGGGGGGCTTTGGGAGGTGGGGGGCTTTGGGGCGGGGGGTTTGAACATGACAATATCATATTTAAATATATTTATATCAAGTCCTTTAATATATATATATATATATATATATATATATATATATATATATATTATATATTGACAATTTCATTAGTAAATTACATTTTTTCCATATTGATAACTTTGTAGTTGCACCATTTCACCCCATTTCATTGCTAAAAAAATTATCCATTTTTCAAAAATTGTGCCCTTAAGTCCACTAATTAGTCTTCGTTTAATTAAAATATTTAATTATAAACATTGTTACAAATATAATATTCATCTGTTGCCGCCATTTTGTTTTTCTGCTTTATACAAAATGTTCAAGATTTCGGTCTAATTCGTCTAACAAAGTTGCTAATTAACAACATTAGCCTATAATATTGGCTGACACTAAATAAAAAATCAATCTATTGGTTAGAGTTGTTAGCAACGTTGCTAAAACTTAGCAACTTTGTTATAATATCTCTTTTTGAATAATAGTTAGTTAGCAACAGACACAGTGATGTACATAGTTCTGTTTTTAGTTTCCTCGATTGTACAGAAAACAAAATATAAATTTTTCTCATAGTTCTGTTTTTAGTTTCCTCGATTGTACAGAAAACAAAATATAAATTTTTCTCATAGTTCTGTTTTTAGTTTCCTCGATTGTACAAGAAATAAAATATAAGTTCTGTTTTTAGTTTCCTCGATTGTACAAGAAATAAAATATAAATATTTTTCTTTATTATTATTATTATTTACATCTGATTTTCGAAAATATCAGCCATTTTTCTTTGTTTTTTTTTTAATATATTAGTAAAATACATTTTTACAAAATAATTGATTGTATTTCACATTATTATATAATAATAAAAGCGAAATTAAATAAATATATATATATATATATATATATATCTCGTACATAACCTAACCTTAAAACCAAAATTATTTCTACTGATTTATAACCAGTTGTCTTGGTTACTGGACAATTACTGGACATTAGACTGTTAAAAAATGCGACTGTATTAAAATATAACTACATGACTATTTATAAACCAATTGAAAATAATTCTGTGTACAAAATTCACAAATTCGAAAATAATAATAGCTGTATTTTTTTTATCGAAAAAATTAACTCAGCTCAGTTAGCAGTGAGGTTAAACACGAAGTGAAGTGAGGTGTGAGTTGAGTTGCTGTTAGAAAAGAACTCATTCAAACTCTAGCAGGAGGAATCACGAGTAACTGGCAAAGATCGGAAATACTTTGACACCTTTTTTCTCGTTTGTTATTCTAATCATTAGCAAAAAAACAAAAAAATTGTATAGAAATCCTTCATATAGCCTCTAGATGACGAATCTGAACTTGGTTTATATTAGTGGGTGTATGGATGTGCGTCGTCAGACAAAATTTTGTGATCGCAACTCCTCCTAGACGGTTCAACCGATTTTAATGAAATTTTCAGGATAAATTTGTCTAGTACCCAAGATGCTCATGTGGTTTTATTTTTTCCAGTGATGCCAATTTTCCGAGATAAAAATTACTAAAGTTTTTAAAAATTCATATTGGCTACGTTATTTATCCGATTTTGATCAAATTTTCAGAAAAGATTTCCCTAATACTCCCATTAATTATATAATTTTATTAATATCCAATGTTGCCAACTTTCCAAGAAAAAAATTACTAAAATTTAAATAAATTTCTTATGTCCATGTTATTTAACCGATTTTACTCGAAATTTTCACAAAAGATTCTCTTAGTATTCATATAATTTATGTAATTTTAACAAAATACAATGTTGCCAACTTTCCGAGAAAAAATTACTAAAGTTTTTAAAAATTTATTATGACCATTTTATTTAACCGATTTTAATGAAATTTTCATAAAAGATTCTCCTAGTGCCTAAATAAATTATGCAATTTTAACAACAAAATACAGTGTTGCCAACTTATCTAGTAAAAAATTACAAAATATTTAAAAATTCATTATGGCTACATTATTTATTCGATTTTGATCAAATTTTCAGAAAAGTATCTCCTAGTGCCCACATAAATTATAATATTATTAAAATACAGTGTTGCCAACTTTCCGAGAAATAACGTCAAAGTGGTCTATATATGGGTTTACCCATATATTTCTAATCTTGTTAATTTTAAACGTCCAAAATATTATTCAATCACTTAATTTCCTATGAATTTTCGTTGTTAACCTAACTATAAAAACAGCAACTTAACAGCAACTTAACTTCTACTACTTAACTAGAGTTATCTCACTTAATTTTGAGTTTATTTTCCAACTCACAACTCAAATTTGTCGGTAGCTCAATTAAGTTAAAAAAAATAAGTATTATCTGAGTTGATCTAAAGTGAGTTGATCTAAAGTGAGTTTAGATCTCAGTAAATTTTAGATCAAAAGAATACAGCTAATATTATAATTTGACCGAAATTCGTTCTGACAAAAATCTATAATAATACAATAATTATACATAGCATTTGTTACTAAATAATAAAACTTTTGAAAAAGTGTCTAACAATTAGGAAACAATTTACAGAACGGGTAAGCACATTTTTTGTAGGTTAGGTTTATCGGAGATGTAAAATACAATATATATATATATATATATATATATATATATATATATATATATATATATATATATATATTGTCATTTCAAATCGGACACACTGTATATTCGTAACAAAATACAGAATTACTTAAAAACAAATATGTAAACTGTAAAGAAATCGGTGTAAATTTACAATGATAATCATGGTAATTTTACATTTTTTTTTTTTTTTTTTTGTAAATTTACTAAAATCTGTAAATATTACAGAAATTTTGCTAATATTAATCGAATTTTACAATTTTCATGTATTTTTACATTTGAATATTTATTTTATGTAATTACACAAATATTTTTATAGAAAAATTACATTTTTCATTTTTTTTTTTTGTAAATTTACTAAAATTTGTAAATATTACCAGAAATTTTCTAATATTATTTTTGAATATTACAATTTTCATGTATTTTTACATTTAAATACTTATTTTATGTAATTATACAAATATTTTTATAGAAAAATTACATTTTTCATTTTTTTTTTTTGTAAATTTACTAAAATCTGTAAATATTACAGAAATTTTGCTAATATTATTTGAATTTTACAATTTTCATGTATTTTTACATTTGAATACTTTATTTTATGTAATTATACAAATATTTTTATAGAAAAATTGTAATAATTACATTAGTAAATGTAATAATTACATTAATAAATGTAATATTTACATTAATAAATGTAATATTTACAACAGTAAATGGTAATTGTTACATTTATTAATGTAAATCTGTACTTATAAATGTAATATTTACATTAACAAATGTAATAATTACTTTCAAAAGTGGAAATATTACAAGTAGTTATGTAAATATTTACTTAGTAAATGTAATGTTAGATATTTTAATTGTAATTTTATAAAATCATAGAAAAATAATTTTTGTAAAAATACATTTTTTTGTAAATTTACAATGATTATTGTAATTTTACATATAAAAATATAATTTTTGTAAAAATACTTTTTTTTGTAAATTTACAATGATTATCGTAATTTTACATATAAAAATATAATTTTTGTAAAAATACATTTTTTTTTTTGTAAATTTACAATGATTATCGTAATTTTACATATAAAAATAATTTTTGTAAAAATACATTTTTTTTTGTAAACTTACAATGATTATCGTAATTTTACATATAAAAATAATTTTTGTAAAAATACATTTTTTTTTTGTAAATTTACAATGATTATCGTAATTTTACATATAAAAATAATTTTTGTAAAAATACATTTTTTTTTTGTAAATTTACCGTTGGTAACAGTGTCCAATGATTTTCATTGTAATTTTATTTAACAGTGTATCAAATTTAATCAATTGTTTTTTTTTTTGTAACTATGTATATACCTGGTCACAAAGTCCCTGGACATGTAGTTTATTCTTAACAAGAATTTCCTAATTTGTATAAGAGATATTTAATTATGGTAAGGCCACATTTTTGATATAGGAAACACAAGTTCCCATCATTATTAATATTTCACAATTAGTTTTCTCTTTATACTTAGTACAATATTCACAAATTACAAGAGTTCTCAAGGTCATGGCAAAAATATTCATTACTATTTATATTTTCAGTGTGAAAGTACGGATTTAACCAATTCACAAAACTCGTTATAAAAAACAAAAAAAAAATATAAAAAAAAGTGCATTATATTATTTTAAAAAAAATTTATCCACGCGATTGATGTGTTACTTTCAAAATTGAACATAGGAAATTTATATGTAGTTTCAGTTCATATGTTCAGAGATAAAAATATTGCACTGTATATATATATATATATATATATATATATATAAATTTATCCATGCGATTGATGTGTTACTTTTAAAATTGAACATAGGAAATTTATATGTAGTTTCAGTTCATATGTTCAGAGGTAAAAATATCGCACTGTATATATATATATATATATATAAATTTATCCATGCGATTGATGTGTTACTTTTAAAATTGAACATAGGAAATTTATATGTAGTTTCAGTTCATATGTTCAGAAATAAAAATATCGCACTGTATATATATATATATATATATATATATATATATATATATATATATATTTCTCTATTGGGATCTAAAATGGGGGGCGTGGCCTATTCAATATGGCGGACCTAAGCGTGCACTTGTCAAAACTCAATCAAAGTGATATAGTTTCTTTTTAATTAAAAAAATATTATTAACTCTTGCAAAAAATTTGCAAATGGGTCGGCATAAACCCTTGTCAGTACAATTCTACAAAATTCTACTTTTAATCGTTGACACAAGTGCACGCAGTGTTTTAGTTCCTCATTTCGCCACCAGATGTCATTCAAAACATTTTAGATCGCAAAACAATTTTTTTCAAAAAAAATCATGCGCCATTTTCTTGTCAAACAAACTTAAATCAAAAATTAAAAAACAATTGTGCATTAAAAGGGCTTTAGAAAATGTTTAATTTTGAAAAAAAAAAAAAAAAGAAAAAGTACTAAAGACACAAATTCCGAACAAAATAGAAAGTGTTAAAACGATGCAACGTGAAAAATTGATGAAACTTTTGCAAAAAATGCCAAAAATATGGCAAACATAGTAAGATATGAATATAGTAACATATGAATATAGTAACATATGAATCCTGAATCTAGGTGGACAAAAATCCCAAATAAATGTTAAAAGTTGGTGTTAGTCAGTTAAGATGGTTCGGAGAAATGTTGAGCGAATGCGTCTAATGAACGTTTGCTGTTAAAAACGATTTATTTGAATGATTTTGAATAATAATAATTTAATTAATTTAATTTAAGTTGGTGTTAGTCAGTTAAGATGGTTCGGAGACATGTTGAGCGAATGTGTCTAATGAACGTTTGCTGTTGAAAAGATTTATTTGAATGATTTTTGATGATATACGTTTGCAGGTGGACAATGAGTAGTTGGAGTGGTATGATTGACAGAGTGGCTTGCGTGCAGCGAAAGTTTCCAAGTAGTAGAAATAAAAGAGCATGTATGAGAGGTATTATGAATGTGGATGAAAGTGTGAAAGTTGCTTGTGCTGAATAGGAATATATTTGGAGGCGACTGATTTCGTCGGGATGATGAAAAGAGTTTGTGCCACACCCTTATTTGGGTACATGGCATTGTGATTGTGTATGTATGTATCATAATCTTGTAAAAAAACAGTCAAAATCTTTCAAAAAATCCTAGTAACCTTGTAAAAACAGTCATAACCTTGTGAAAAACAATTATAATCTTGTAAAAAACAGTTAAAATCTTTCAAAAATCATAGTAACCTTGTAAAAAACAGTCATAACCTTGTGAAAAACAATTATAATCTTGTAAAAAACAGTCAAAACTTTCCAAAAATCATAGTAACCTTGTAAAAAAACAGTCATAACCTTGTTTATGTATGTATGTACTTTATAGCTTCACAAAAGTTTCTAACTTTGTTTGTTAAAACAAAAATCTCTCGCTAGTTTTTTATCTATGTATTTTGTTTTGCTATTTCGAAAAATGTCTAGTTTTTTTTTTAATCAAATGGGCCTTAATAAAAATTGTATTGCAAAAAATTCCGAACAAAAACCTAAACTAAATAATAATAAACTTGTAGGGTTTAATATTGTAAAGTTTCTAAAATAAATATATATATATATATATATATATATATATATATATATATATATATATATATATATATATATATATATATATATATATATATATATATATATAAATATATATATATATATATATATATATATATATATAAATATATATATATATATATATATATATATATATATATAATTAATTCTAATTTTACTGATATGATGACAAAAAATCATTGTTATTTGGTGCCTACGTTGATGTATGGTAGTGAATGTTGTTGGGTTTGGTTGCAAAAGCATAAAAGGAAAATGACTGCTGTGCGAAATGAGATATTTACGTGTGGGGTATGTGGTGTAATTATAGGAGAGATCGGGTACGAAATACCGATTAGTGTATGATGAGTGTGAAATTGCGAAAAAATGTAGCAAAAGTTGGTGTTAGTCATTTAAGATAGTTCGGACATGTTTAATGAACGTTTGCTGTTCAAAAGATTTATTTGAATGATTTTTGATGGTATACGTTTGCAGGTGGACAATGAGTAGTTGGAGTGGTATGATTGAGAGGGTGGCTTGCGTAAAAGTTTCCAAGTAGTAGCAATAAAAGAGCATGTATGAGAGGTATTATGTATGTGGATGAAAGTGCGAAAGTTGCTTGCGATTGATAATTCGGAATGATGAGTAGAGTTTGTGCCACACCCTGTTACCTGTTTTGGGTACATGGCGTGTGATTCTGTATGTATATATGTAATTAATTCTAATTTTACTGAGATATGATGACAAAAAAATCATTACTTATTATAAGATCAAAATTAGTTTTAGAAATCGAGATAATCTAACATTTTATACACAATTTTGTCCACCTAGGATTCAGACTGCATTCACATTGGCGGTTAGATTAGATTTAGGTTTACTATGATTCAGGCTGCATTCACATTGGCGGTTAGATTAGATTTAGGTTTACTATGATTCAGGATGCATTCACATTGGCGGTTAGATTAGATTTAGGTTTACTATAATTCAGGCTGCATTCACATTGGCGGTTAGATTAGATTTAGGTTTACTATGATTCAGGATTTATTCACATTGGCGGTTAGATTAAATTTAGGTTCACTATGATTCAGGCTGCATTCACATTGGCGGTTAGATTAGATTTAGGTTTACTATGATTCAGGATTCATTCACATTGGCGGTTAGATTAAATTAGGTTAGGTTAGGTTAGGTTGACTATTTTCGCCATATTTTTTTTTTTTGGCAAAGTTTCATCCATTTTGAATTTTGAATCTGGAAACAATTTTACGCAAAAATTTTGAAATCCGAAATTCTTAAAACCAGTATTTTTAGTGTTTAACACTAATTATTATTTTAATTTAACCAAAAACTAATAAAATATCAGATATTTTTACCACTTTGACTGCAAGGAAAAAGTGGTATAGCGTTTGGTAAGGTGTTTGTAGCATTAGCAAAAATAAAAAATTTGTGTATAGAAATCCTTCATATAGTTCCTAGATGACGAATCTGAACTTAGTTTATATTAGTGGGTGTATGGATGTGCGTCGTCAGCTCGCTCGGTCGTAAGTCAAAATTTTGTGGTCGCAACTCCTCCTAGACGGTTCAACCGATTTTAATGAAATTTTCAAGATAAATTTGTCCAGTGCCCAAGATGGTCATGTGGTTTTATTTTTTTCCAGTGATGCCAACTTTCCGAGAAAAAAATTACTAAAGTTTTAAAAATTTTATTATGGCCATGTTATTCAACCGATTTTACTCAAATTTTCACAAAAGATTCTCCTAGTAATCATATAATTTATGTAATTTTAACAAAATACAGTGTTGCCAACTTTCCGAGAAAAAAATTACTAAAATTTTTAAAAATTCATTATGACCATTTTATTTAACCGATTTTAATCAAATTTTCTATAATAGTTTCTCCTAGTGCCTAAATAAATTATGCAATTTTAACAACAAAATACAGTGTTGCCAACTTATCGAGAGAAAAAAATCACAAATTTTTTAAAAATTCATTGTGGCTACATTATTTATTCGATTTTGATCAAATTTTCCTGAAAAGTATCTCCTAGTGCCCACATAAATTATAATATTATTAAAATACAGTGTTGCCAATTTTCCGAGAAATAACGTCAAAGTAGTCTATATATGGGTTTACCCATATACACTTCTAATCTTGTTGCTTCTGCTTTTGATCAAATAGAAATAATTTTAACGTCAAAACTTTTATAAATGAGGTTAGAATTACATGAAGGGCCTTAGTTTTTATCCGAAATTTTTTTTCGAAAAACTAAAAAAAACTAGACAGAATTTTGTATTGAAAAAAAAAATCCTAAGAAATGGTTTTAAGAATTTCGCGAATTCCAAAAAAAAAGAGTCTTTACTTTTTGTACAAACTTACAGGAGGACGCCATTTTGAAAAACAACAACATAATAAAAAGCATAAACCATTTTAAGAGTATACATTTTTTCTTTTTACCTACACTGTAAATTAAATCGGTGTAAATTTACAATGATAATCATGGTAATTTTACAGTTTTATTTTTTTTTTGTAAATTTACTAAAATCTGTAAATTTCCCTTTTTTATTATGAATTTCACTGTAATTTTCATTTATTTTTTTTTTTTTGTAAATCTATTAAAATCTGTAAATTTACATTTTTAATCATGAATTTCACTGTAATTTTCATTAAATTTTTGTAAATCTACTAAAATCTGTAAATTTACATTTTTCATTTTTTTTGTAAATTTACTAAAATCTGTAAATATTACAGAAATTTTCTAATATTATTTGAATTTTACACATTTTATGTATTTTTACATTTGAATACTTATTTTATGTAATTATACAAATATTTCTATATAAAAATGTAAATTATAAATGTAATATTTACATTAATAAATGTAATAATTACTTGAAAAAGTGGAAATATTACAAGTAGTTATGTAAATATTTACTTAGTAAATGTAATGTTAGATATTTTAATTGTAATTTTATAAAATCATAGAAAAATAATTTTTGTAAAAATACATTTTTTTTTTGTAAATTTACAATGATTATCGTAATTTTACATATAAAAATGATTTTTGTAAAAATACTTTTTTTTGTAAATTTACAATGATTATCGTAATTTTACACATAAAATAATTTTTGCAAAAATACATTTTTTTTTTGTAAATTTACAATGATTATCGTAATTTTACATATAAAAATAATTTTTGTAAAAATACATTTTTTTTGTAAATTTACAATGATTATCGTAATTTTACATATAAAATAATTTTTGTAAAAATACATTTTTCTGTAAATTTACATTGACTTTCATTGTAAATTTACATTGTAATTTTACAGTGTAGTATTTAATAGGTACTTTTGATTGGTGGATATTTAACAAAACAAAAAAAACACACACACACTGTACATTACACATTCGTCAATTACAAGTGCACACGCAAACGCTCACATTCAATTTTGCATTCTACATGTGAATAGCGCTTTAGACGAGATTTCCTAACCAAACTTTTAAAATCTCATTTTTCCGAATTTTTAAGCGCAGATTTTCGAAAATATTTTGTAATATTTTTATTTTTTTATATTATATTAATATATACATAATTCAATATATATATATATATATATATATATATATATATATATATATATATATAATATCAATCAATTAAAAACTAAAATACAATATATTACACTGTTTTTTCCATAGACTAGTTATAGAGGGAGACTGTCCTCGCACATAAGAGGTTTAAGTGTCAAAATCATGTGTTTTTGGATCATTTAAATATTTTTAATTGATAAATAATGATGATACAATCATTTAAAATTACGAATACATCATTAACAAGATTAAAAGTATATGGGTAAACCCATATATAAACTACTTTGACGTTATTATCACATAAATCGGTTAAATAAAATGGTCATAATAAATTTTTAAAAATTTTAGTAATTTTTTTCTCGGAAAGTTGGCAACACTGGATATTAATAAAATTATACAATTAATGGAATCATTAGGGAAATCTTTTCTAAAAATTTGATCAAAATCGAATAAATAACGTAGCCAATATGAATTTTTAAAAACTTTAGTAATTTTTTTCTCGGAAAGTTGGCATCACTGGAAAAAACCAAAACCACATGACCATCTTGGGCACTAGACAAATTTATCCTGAACATTTCATTAAAATCCGTTGAACCTCGTCTAGGAGGAGTTGCGATCACAAAATTTTGACTTACGACCGAGCGAGCTGACGACGCACATCCATACACCCACTAATATAAACTAAGTTCAGATTCGTCATCTAGAGGCTATAGAGAAGGATTTCTATACAATTTTATTTTACGACATAATTCTATAAAAATAATGACTCTTTTTTAAAATCAATAATTTACTGTGTTAATCAACCTAATTCCTCTAACGGCAGTTGCTAAGTTTTAACAACGTTGTTAAGAACATTAGATTAGCCAATAATTCGCTAACGCAGTTGCTAAGTTTTAGCAACGTTGCTAGCAACTCGTAACCAAATAAGAACAAATATTAACAGCTGTCATTTAGATTTTTTATTTAGTGTCCAGCTAATATTATTGGCTAATGTTTTTAACAACGTTGTTAAAACTTAGCAACAGCGTTAGAGAATTAGGGTGATTATTGGCTAATGTTTTTAACAACGTGGTTAAAACTTAGCAACCTCGTGTGTTTTTGGGGCATTGACCATTTAAATATTTTTAATTGATAAAAATTTACAATTAATGATGATATCAAATCTAACAAAGTGTGCCCCCAAGATGGTCATGTGGTTTTATTTTTTTCCAGTGTTGCCAAACCGTTTCCGAGAGAAAAAAATTAGTAGTTTTTAAAAATTTATATTAGCTACATTATTTATTTTTAATGAAATTTTCAGGATAAATTTGTCTAGTGCCCAAGATGGTCATGTGGTTTTATTTTTTTCCAGTGTTACCTTTCCGAGAAAAAAATAACTAGTTTTTAAAAATTTATATTAGCTACATTATTTATCCGATTTTGTTCAAATTTTCAGAAAAGATTTCCCTAATGCTGCCCATTAATTATATAATTTTATTAATATCTCCAGTGTTGCCAACTTTCCGAGAAAAAAATTACTAAATTCTTAAAAAATTTATTATGGCCATGTTATTTAACCGATTTTACTCAAATTTTGCACAAAAGATTCTCCTAGTATTCATATAATTTATGTAATTTTAACAACAAAATACAGTGTTGCCAACTTTCCGAGAAAAAAATTACTAAATATTTACACTATTTAACCGATTTTAATCAAAATTTCATAAAAAATTAATATTATTTAGATATTTTATACATAATATTATTTTTATCTTATGACATATATACGGGGTGTTCGTTCGTTAAGTTCGTATCTGGGCGTTTAACATGCAATTTCGATAATTTGCGATATACTTCTTTCTCGAGTAAATTTCGGAAAAATACTTAGAATACTTTTCGATAGGGAATAAAAAGTTCTATAATTTGGTTTTAGTTTTAATTTGCTAGCATGTGCCGTTTGGGCGGTAGAATTTTTTTTAAAATGTTTTTTAGAATTTTCAATAATTTTTCCTGCTAAATCAGTATGAATTAGAAAAAAAAGTTACTTAGCTATTATGTAACTAATTTTTTTCTCTATTTTACTGAATTTTTTCAGATTTTTTTCAGCAAATTTTCGAAAAATGTCTTATTTTGAGTTTTTCAAAAATTCAGTTTTTAATTTTTTTCTACTAAACGATGCATCGTAGAATAATGGTTTCATTACTCAATTATCGTACTCATTATTCCGCATTTTTCCATATCATGCTTATTTTCCTACACCTCATAGTTTTTTCAAAAAAAAAATAAAAACCAAAAAATCAAAAAAAAAATTCTAGCGCCCAAACGGCACATGCTAGCAAATTAAAACTAGTACCAAATTATAGTACTTTTTATTGTCTATCAAAAAGTATTCTAAGTATTTTCCCGAATTTTACTCGAGAAAGTAGTATATCGCAATTTATCGAAATTACATCTTAAAAAAATTCTAGCGCCCAAACGGCACATGCTAGCAAATTGAAACTAGTACCAAATTATAGAACTTTTTATTGTCTATCGAAAAGTATTCTAAGTATTTTTCTGAATTTTACTCGAGAAAGTAGTATATCGTAATTTAACGAAATTACACGTTAAACTTGACGAACGAACACCCGGTATATATATATATATATATATATATATATATATATATATATATATATATATATATATATATATATATATATATATATATATATATATATATATATTAAATAATATAATCAAGTAAAATAAAAATTCTTAATTGTTTTTCTATAAATCACCCTAATTCTAACGATGTTGCTAAGTTTTAACAACGTTGCTAACAACATTAGCCAATAATATTAACTGACACTAAATAAAAAAACAAAATGACAGCTGTTATATTTGTTTCTATTGGTTAGAGTTGTTAGCAACGTTGCTAAAACTTAGCAACTGCGTTAGAGAATCAGGCCGAATCTGCATATTAAATAAACAATAAATGTTTAACTGTACTAAAACAGCTGATCCAAATAACCTATCTCCCCCCTCTATAACTAGTCTATGGTTTTTTCATTTTTAATAAAATATGTCATTAAAAAATACTAAGTCATTGTAAGATAAAAATTATTATAATGTGCGTCTGACACTGTTCACAAGTAGTTTATTATTATTATTATTATTATTATTAATATACTTAATCCAAAATATATATATATTAGCTCGATTTATATATATATATATATATATATATATATATATATATATATATATATATATATATATATATATATAGTAATATCAATTTAATTTGAGTCGTAACTTATTGTACTGATAGATACACTTGTGTTGTATATATATATATATATATATATATATATATATATATATATATATATATATATATACAGGGTGTTCGTTCGCTTGGTTGATATAGGGCAATAACATGGGATTTCGATAATATGCAGATTACTACTTTCTCGAGTAAAATTCGAAGAAATACTTAGAATACTTTTCGATAGGGAATAAAAAGTTCTAGAATTTGGTTTTAGTTTTAATTTGCTAGCATGTGCCGTTTGGGCGCTAGAATTTTTTTAAAATGTTTTTTTAGAATTTTCAATAATTTTTTCTGCTAAATCAGTAAGAGTTAGAGGAAAAAGTTACTTAGCTATTATGTAGCTAATTTTTTTCTCTAGTTTACTGAATTTTTTCCGATTTTTTTGAGCAAATTTGATTTTTAAAAAATTCAAAATAAGACTTTTTTACAAAATTTCCTCAAAAAAATCAGTAAAATAGAGAAAAAAATTAGCTACATAATAACTAGGTAACTTTTTTTTCTAACTTATACTGATTTAACAGGAAAAATTATTGAAAATTCTCAAGAACATTTTGAAAAAAAATTCTAGCGCCCAAACGGCACATGCTAGCAAATTAAAACTAAAACCAAATTATAGTACTTTTTATTCCCTATCGAAAAGTATTCTAAGTATTTCTTCGAATTTTACTCGAGAAAGTAGTAATCTGCATATTATCGAAATCCCATGTTATTGCCCTATATCAACCAAGCGAACGAACACCCTGTATATATATATATATATATATATATATATATATATATATATATATATATATATTTGTCTATAATAAAAAAATGCTTCAAAATGCGACTCAAAATAAATTGAATGACCAACTCTTGCGTTTTCTCTGTTATTATAATATTCTATTATGTATAATTATATACAAATAACTATGTATAAGATACATAAACACACGTACACTCCATATATGTATATAATATATATATATATATATATATATATATATATATATATATATATATATATATATATTATATTTGTATCTCTATTTAAAAATAAAAATATAGTAATAGATTCTCAGTAGTTGGGTTGAATAAAGGTGTTGGTTGTGTGTTCAGTTACCAGTTTCCTGTCTTGTACAACAACAACAAGGCTCTGTTACCAGTTTCCTGCCTTGTACAACAAGTACAACCAACAACAACGAAGAAGAAGGCGTGTTTTTAATCATGATGAAGAATCCTAGAAGCAGACGCTACGAGCCCGTGCTGTTGCTTTGTATTGGTGTGGGGGGTGATAGCGACTGTGACGAGGGGGGTGGTGATAGTGACTGTGATGAGGGGGGTGGTGTTGGCGTTGGGCTTGGTAGTGTGGGGGCGGGGGTGGGGGTGGGTGATGTGCAATTATACGGTCGATTTGAATTGCACAGCACTGTGTAGACGTTGTCCATTTTGCCCAGTTTTTCGAAAAATGGTATTAGATCGAGTAGTTCGGAATCGGTCATGTCATCGAACCATGATGCAACTGGCACCTGAAACACACACATATATATATTTGCATTTGAATGATTAGTGTATGATGAGTGTAAAATTGATAAAAAATGTTGTAGCAAAAGTTGGTGTTTGTCAGTTAAGATGGTTTGGTGCCATCTTGAGCGAATGCGTCTTTCATTATTTCGAATAACAAGATTAAAAAAGTATATGGGTAAACCCATATATAGACTACTTTGACGTTATTTCTCGAAGAGTTGGCAACACCCTGTATTTTAATAATATTTATAATTTATCCTGAAACACACACACACATATATTTTCATTATTTTAATAACAAGATTAGAAAAGTATATGGGTAAACCCATACAGTGGCGTAGCTAAAAACTTGTCAAGGGGGGGTTAATAATATTAATCAATATTAAGATAATCTTGTCAAAAACAGACATAACCTTGTGAAAAACTTCATAACTTTGTGAAAAGTCATAACCTTGTTAAAAATAATCATAACCTTGTGAAAAGTCATAACCTTGTGAAAAACTTCATAACCTTGTGAAAAATAGTCTTAACCTTGTGAAAAGTCATAACCTTGTGAAAAATAATCATAACCTTGTGAAAAGTCATAACCTTGTGAAAAATAATCATAACCTTGTGAAAAGTCATAACCTTGTAAAAAAATAATCATAACCTTGTGAAAAATAATCATAACCTTGTGAAAAATAATCATAACCTTGTGAAAAATAATCATAACCTTGTGAAAAGTCATAACCTTGTGAAAAATAGTCATAACCTTGTGAAAAGTCATAATCTTGTGAAAAGTCATAACCTTGTGAAAAAAAGTGAAAACCTTCCAAAAATCATAGTATCCTTGTAAAAACCAGACCTTGTTCCTATCCACATTCCACATTCCACATAATTCCTCCTCTCATCGCATTCTCACACTTCTATTCCTACAACTTACTACTTCCACTTCCCTCAATCCACTCTCTCTCAATCACACCACTCCACCTACTCACCACCTACTCACCACCTACTCTACCCTACTCCACTCACCGCATTATCCGGATGAAATATATAACTCGCCGGCGAATTATCAACGATCACCACCTGCTGCAGATCACGTCCTAGCTTATTCAGATCTTTCACGTAGTTGCCGCGGTGAAAGACGCAACTTTCGCGAAACAACCGGGCACGAAAGCAGCCCCATCTGTCGAGCAGATCGGCAACTGGGTCGGCATACTTGGCGAGGGAAGCGGTGAATAGGACGCATTAAAGAAAGTTACTAGGTTTAGAAGAAAGTTACTAGGATTTTAAGAAAGTTACTAGGATTTTTGGAAGGTTACTAGCATTTTAAGAAAGTTACTAGGTTTTTACGAAAGTTACTAGGTTTTTTGGAATGTTACTAGGTTTTTAAGAAAGTTACTAGGTTTTTAAGAAAGTTACTAGGATTTTAAGAAAGTTACTAGGTTTTTAACAAAGTTACTAGGATTTTTGGAAGGTTAGTAGGTTTTTTTAGAAGGTTAGTAGGTTATGACTCTTTTTCACAAGGTTATGACTTTTCACAAGGTTATGACTTTTCACAAGGTTGTGACTGTTTTTCACAAGGTTAGGACAGTTTTTATACAAGGTTATGAAGTTTTTCACAAGGTCATAACCTTTTAAAAAAAGTCATAGCCTTGTGAAAAATAGTCATAACCTTGTGAAAAGTCATAACCTTGTGAAAAATAGTCATAACCTTGTGAAAAGTCATAATCTTGTGAAAAGTCATAACCTTGTGAAAAGTCATAACCTTGTGAAAAACTTCATAACCTTGTGAAAAGTCATAACCTTGTGAAAAATAATCATAACCTTGTGAAAAGTCATAACCTTGTGAAAAGTCATAACCTTGTGAAAAGTCATAACCTTGTGAAAAATAGTCTTAACCTTGAAAAAAACTTCATAACCTTGTGAAAAGTCATAACCTTGTGAAAAATAATCATAACCTTGTGAAAAGTCATAACCTTGTGAAAAGTCATAACCTTGTGAAAAGTCATAACCTTGTGAAAAATAGTCTTAACCTTGAAAAAAACTTCATAACCTTGTGAAAAGTCATAACCTTCTGAAAAGTCATAACCTTGTGAAAAATAATCATAACCTTGTGAAAAACAGACATAACCTTGTGAAAAGTCATAACCTTGTGAAAAATAGTCATAACCTTGTGAAAACTCATAACCTTCTGAAAAGTCATAACCTTGTGAAAAATAATCATAACCTTGTGAAAAATAATCATAGTCTTGTGAAAAGTCATAAACTTGTGAAAAGTCATAACCTTGTGAAAAACAGTCAAAACCTTCCAAAAATCATACTAACCTTGTAAAAAACAGTCATAACCATCTCGAACGTACTTACCACTTCCACTTCCCTCAATCCACTCTCTCAATCACACCACCACTCCACCTACTCACCACCTACTCTACTCTACCCTACTCCACTCACCGCATTATCCGGATGAAATATATAACTCGCCGGCGAATTATCAACGATCACCACCTGCTGCAGATCGCGTCCCAGCTTATTCAGATCTTTCACGTAGTTGCCGCGGTGAAAGACGCAACTTTCGCGAAACAATCGCGCCCGAAAGCAGCCCCATCTGTCGAGTAGATCAGCAACTGGGTCGGCATACTTGGCGAGGGAAGCGGTGAATAGGACGCATTAAAGAGTTACTAGGTTTTTAAGAAAGTTACTAGGATTTTAAGAAAGTTACTAGGATTTTTGGAAAGTTACTAGGTTTTTTGGAATGTTACTAGGTTTAGAAGAAAGTTACTAGGTTTTTAAGAAAGTTACTAGGAGTTTTGGAAGGTTACTAGGTTTCTAAGAAAGTTACTAGGTTTTTAAGAAAGTTACTAGGTTTTTAAGAAAGTTACTAGGTTTTTAAGAAAGTTACTAGGTTTTTAAGAAAGTTACTAGGTTTTTTGGAAGGTTAGTAGGTTTTTAAGAAAGTTACTAGGTTTTTTGGAAGGTTAGTAGGTTTTTTTGAAGGTTAGTAGGTTATGACTTTTCACAAGGTTATGACTTTTCACAAGGTTATGACTTTTCACAAAGTTAGGACAGTTTTTATACAAGGTTATGAAGTTTTTCACAAGGTTATGAAGTTTTTCACAAGATTGTCTGTTTTTCACAAGGTCATAACCTTTTAAAAAAACAGTCATAACCTTGTGAAAAGTCATAACCTTGTGAAAAATAGTCATAACCTTGTGAAAAGTCATAATCTTGTAAAAAGTCATAACCTTGTGAAAAACATCATAACCTTGTGAAAAAAAGTCATAACCTTGTGAAAAGTCATAACCTTGTGAAAAGTCATAACCTTGTGAAAAACTTCATAACCTTGTGAAAAATCATAACCTTGTGAAAAGTCATAACCTTGTGAAAAGTCATAACCTTGTGAAAAAGAGTCATAACCTTGTGATAAGTCATAACCTTGTGAAAAATAATCATAACCTTGTGATAAGTCATAACCTTGTGAAAAGTCATAACCTTGTGAAAAGTCATAACCTTGTGAAAAAGAGTCATAACCTTGTGAAAAGTCATAACCTTGTAAAAAACTTCATAACTTTGTGAAAAGTCATAACCTTGTGAAAAAGAGTCATAACCTTGTGAAAAGTCATAACCTTGTGAAAAACTTCATAACCTTGTGAAAAGTCATAACCTTGTGAAAAATAATCATAACCTTGTGAAAAACTAAATAACCTTGTGAAAAACTTAATAACCTTGTGAAAAGTCATAACCTTGTGAAAAATAGTCTTAACCTTGTGAAAAGTCATAACCTTGTGAAAAACAGTCATAACCTTCGTAAAATCACACTAACCTTGTAAAAAACATACATAATCTTGTGAAAAACAGACATAACCTTGTCAAGTCCTAGCTTATTAAACCCAGAACATTCACTACCATACATCAACGTAAGCACATCTGCACTGCACATCTGCTCTACTTACCGCATTATCCGGATGAAATATATAACTCGCCGGCGAATTATCAACGATAACCACCTGCTGCAGATCACGTCCTAGCTTATTCAGATCTTTCACGTAGTTGCCGCGGTGAAAGACGCAACTTTCGCGAAACAACCGGGCACGAAAGCAGCCCCATCTGTCGAGCAGATCGGCAACTGGGTCGGCATACTTGGCGAGGGAAGCGGTGAATAGGACGCATTCGTACAGTTCGCCCATACGCTGGAGGAAATCGTCGACGTAGGGACGTTTCAGGACGTACACCTGGTGAACGGTGCCGTCGATTTCGACGGGGACGATGAAGTCGGCGTTGCTGATTGGCTGGAAAACACACACACACTAAAATTATACACTTCTAAATTATATATATATATATGACAACTTAATCACATAGTTAAACACGCGCTTAAATTATTAATTACGCAATATTATTAAAGTATGGTGTTTTTTTTGAGATAATCTAAAAACATTGTTTTAAAATAAATTCTTTTTCTATTAATAATTTATTCTATTTAATAATTGTATAATTAATTAGTTAATCGCGTGTTTAACTATGTGATTACATTGTTAAAACATACTTAATTATCTTGTTAACTTAGCAATGTAATTTAGTTTATCAAAACACACTTTAATAATTATATAATTAACAATGTAAAAATTTCATAAAAATATAATATATAAAATACAAATTTAATAACATATTTAACTTATTAACATATATATATATATATATATATATATATATATATATATATATATATATATATATATACAGTGGCGTAGCTAGAAACTTGTCAAAAAAGGGGTTAATAATATTAATCAATAAAGATAATCTTGTCAAATACAGACATAATCTTGTGAAAATCAGACATAACCTTGTGAAAAACAGTCATAATCTTGTAAAAAAAAACAGTCAAAACCTTCCAAAAATCATAGTAACCTTGTAAAACAACAGTCATAACCTTGTGAAAAACAATCATAATCTTGAGAAAAACAGTCATAATCTTGTAAAACAAGATTAGATTAGTATATGGGTAAACCCATATATAGACCACTTTGACGTTATTTCTCGGAAAGTTGGCACACCCTGTATTTTAATAATATTATAATTTATGTGTGGGCACTAGGAGAAACTTTGAGAAAAATTTGATCAAAATCGAATAAATAATGTAGCCACAATGAATTTTTAAAAAAATTTTGTTTTTCTAGATAAGTTGGCAACACTGTATTTTGTTGTTAAAATTGCATAATTTATTTAGGCACTAGAAGAATCTTTTATGAAAATTTGATTAAAATCGGTTAAATAAAGTAGTCATAATAAAAGTTTAAAAATTTTACCAATTTTTTTTTCGGAAAGTTGGCAACACTGTATTTTGTTAAAATTGCATAAATTATATGAATACTAGGAAAATATTTTGTAAAAATTTGAGTAAAATCGGTTAAATAACATGGCCATAATAAGATTTTAAAAACTGTAGTAAAATTACTAAAGTTTTTAAAAATTCATATTGGCTACGTTATTTATCCGATTTTGATCAAATTTTCAGAAAAGATTTCCCTAACGCTCCCATTAATTATATAATTTTATTAATATCCAGTGTTGCCAACTTTCAGAGAAAAAAATTAGTAAAGTTTTTAAAAATTTATTATAACCATGTTATTTAACCGATTTTACTCAAATTTTCACAAAAGATTCTCCTAGTATTCATATAATTTATGTAATTTTAACAACTGTTACAGTGTTGCCAATTTATCGAGAAAAAAATTAGTGAAATTTTTAAAAATTCATTATGATCATTTTATTTAACCGATTTTAATCAAATTGTCATAAAAGTTTTTCCTAGTGCCTAAATAAATTATGCAATTTTAACGAAATACAGTGTTGCCAACTTATCGAGAGAGAAAAAAATTGCAAATTTTTTTAAAAATTCATTGTGGCTACATTATTTATTCGATTTTGCTGAAGTTTCTCCTAGTGCCCACATAAATTATAAATATTATTAAAATACAGTGTTGCCAACTTTCCGAGAAATAACGTCAAAGTGATCTATATATATATGGGTTTACCCATATACACTTCTAATCTTGTCTAATTTCTAATCACATCACCACTGCTAATAAACACATAAATATTTCAAAAATTTTCGTTAAAAGCGCTTTTAAATTACACGAGTAAATAATTATAAACAAAGTTGCAAAAAAAACGCTATTAAATTACACGAGTTGCATAAAAGTTGTATAAAAAATCATGATTTTATTAATTTAAATTATTATTTTTTTAATATAAATAAAATATCAATAATAATAAATTAAAAAAATGCATAGAGAAATATTTGTTCATTTCGAAAGATTTATTAATATTAATTTAATTATTAATTAAATTAATATAATTATTATTATTATTATTATTATTATTATTATTTATTATTATTTATTTTTTATTATTATTTATTGTTTGTTATTTAATTATAATATAAGGCGCTGTTCTATTTTGCACCTTAAAACACGGAAACCAGAAACACGAAAACACGGAAACACGAAAACACGAGAAACACGAGAAACAGGAAACACGAGAAACAAGAAACACGACGTACAGTGTTGCCAAATTTTACCTACAAAGCAAAAACGCGAAAATTGAAATTAAAACGAGAAAATTATATGGAAAATCAAAGAAAGCTAAACCAACCTACTAACAAAAAACTTCATAATCTTGTGAAAAACTTCATAATCTTGTAAAAAAACAGTCATAACCTTGAAAAAACCAGTGATAACCTTGTAAAAAACAGTCATAACCTTGTAAAAAACAGTCATAATCTTGTGAAAAGCAGACATAATCTTGTGAAAAACAGACATAACCTTGTGAAAAACAGATATAACCTTGTGAAAAACAGACATAATCTTGTGAAAAACAGTCATAATCTTGTGAAAAACTTTATAATCTTGTAAACAACAGTCATAACCTTGTAAAAAAGAGTCATAACCTTGTGAAAAACAGACATAATCTTGTGAAAAACAGACATAACCTTGTGAAAAACAGATATAACCTTGTGAAAAACAGACATAATCTTGTAAAAAACAGACATAATCTTGTGAAAAACTTTATGATCTTGTAAACAACAGTCATAACCTTGTAAAAAACAGTCATAACCTTGTGAAAAACAGACATAACCTTGTGAAAAACAGACATAATCTTGTGAAAAACAGTCAAAACCTTGTGTAAAACAGACATAATCTTGTAAAAAACAGACATAACCTTGTGAAAAACAAACATAACTTTGTGAAAAACAGACATAACCTTGTGAAAAACAGACATAATCTTGTAAAAAACTTTATAATCTTGTAAACAACAGTCATAACCTTGTAAAAAACAGACATAACCTTGTAAAAAACAGACATAATCTTGTTCGAAACTTTATAATCTTGTAAACAACAGTCATAACCTTGTAAAAAACAGTCATAATCTTGTAAAAAACAGTCATAACCTTGTAAAAAACAGACATAACCTTGTGAAAAACAGTCATAATCTTGTGAAATGTATGTATAAATAGCCTATTGCAGGTAAAATCGGCAACACTGTACTTCGTGTTTTCGTGTTTCCGTGTTTCCGTGTTTTCGTGTTTCTGGTTTCCAAAATAAGTAAATAAGTAAATATAATTAAATATGTAATATAAATATATAGTATAAGTAAATATATAATATAAATATATAGTATAAGTAAATATATAATCTAAATATATAGTATAAGTAAACATATAATCTAAATATATAGTATAAGTAAATATATAATCTAAATATATAGTATAAGTAAATATATAATCTAAATATATAGTATAAGAAAATATATAATATAAAATTTTATGTAAAATTCCGTGTTTCTCGTGTTTTCGTGTTTCCGTGTTTTCGTGTTTCTGGTTTCCTGTTTCTTGTGTTTCTCGTGTTTTCGTGTTTCTGGTTTCCAAAATAAGTAAATAAATATATAAATAAATAAGTAATATATAAATAAATATATAAGTAAATATAAATATATAGTATAAGTAAATATATAATATAAATATATAGTACAAGTAAATATATAATATATAAATATATAAATATAAATATATAATAAATAAGTAAATATAAATCCAAAGATCTAAAACTAAACTTACTTTGAAACTGCTATGTACGAGTGTTTCGTCTAGGTTAGGTTAGGTTAACCTAACCTAATCTCATAGTTAAACACATGATTAACTTAATAAAATAATTAAATATGTTTTCCGAACTTAATTACATTGGTTAATCATGGTGATTAACTTACTAAGTTTTGTATTTTTTATATTTTTATGAAATTTTTACATTTTAATTATTTAAATTATTAAACTGTTAATCACATGATTAGGTTAACAGGGTAATTAAGTGTGCTTTGGTAACTTAATCACATAGTTAACAATACTTATTTTTTTTGTAATAAATGTATTTTTAAAAAATAATTTAATAATAATTTTTAATAAATCCAGAGATCTAAAACTAAACTTACTGTATATAATCATACAAGGTTATGTCTGTTTTTCACAAGGTTATGTCTGTTTTTCACAAGGTTATGTCTGTTTTTCACAAGGTTATGTCTGTTTTTTACAAGATTATGTCTGTTTACTACTTTGACTGCAAGGAAAAGTGGTATAGTGTTTGGTACGGTGTCTGTAACATTTTCAAAAAAAAAAAAATTGTGTATAGAAATCCTTCATATAGCCTCTAGATGACGAATCTGAACTTAGTTTATAAGTGGGTGTTTGGATGTGCGTCGTCAGACAAAATTTTGTGATCGCAACTCCTCCTAGACGGTTCAA
This sequence comes from Clivina fossor, assembly GCA_963966155.1. Taxonomy (NCBI): domain Eukaryota; kingdom Metazoa; phylum Arthropoda; class Insecta; order Coleoptera; family Carabidae; genus Clivina; species Clivina fossor. The sequence goes on from OZ014569.1 coordinate 75,165, forward strand.
CCGATTTTAATGAAATTTTCAGGATTAATTTGTCTAGTGCCCAAGATAGGGTCATGTGGTTTTGGTTTTTTCCAGTGATACCAACTTTCCGAGAAAAAAATTACTAAAATTTTCAAAAATTTTAAAAATTTATTGTGGCTACATTATTTATCCGATTTTGATCAAATTTTCAGGAAAGATTTCCCTAGTGCCCGCATAAATTACGTAATTTTAATATAATACAGTGTTGCCAACTTTCCGAAAAAAAAATTACTAAAATTTTCAAAAATTCATTGTGGCTACATTATATATCCGATTTTGATCAAATTTTCAGAAAATATTTCCCTAGTGCCCACATACATTTTGTAATTTTAATAAAATACAGTGTTGCCAACTTTTTGAGAAAAAAAATACTAAAATTTTTAAAAATTTATTACGGCCATGTTGTTTAACTGATTTTGTTCAAATTTTCATAAAAGATTCTTCTGGTATCCATATATATTAGATAATTACAACAAAGTACAGTGTTGCCAACTTTCTGAGAAAAAAATTACTAAAATTTTTTAAAATTTATTATGACCACGTTATTTAACCGTCTTTAATCAAATTTTCACTAAAAATTCTCCAGGTGCCCGCAGAAATTATGCAATTTTAACAAAATATAGTGTTGCCAACTTATTAAAAAAAAAATTACTAAAATTTAAAAAAATTCATTGTGGCTACATTATATATCTGATTTTGATCAAATTTTCAGAAAAGTTTCTCCTAGTGCCCACATAAATTATAATTTTTTTAAGATACGGTGTTGCCAACTTTCCGAAAAAAAAATTAATAATTTTCTATTAATTTGTTATGCCCGCATTATTTATCCGATTTTAATCAAATTTTTACAGAAGATACCCTTAGCGCCTATAATATTATATAGTAGCAAAATACAATGTTGCCAACTTTCGATGAAAAAAATTTTTATTCCTATTTCTTATCATTTATGTGATAATGTCAAAGTAGTTTATATATGGGTTTACCCATATACTTCTAATCTTGTTTATTACAAGATTATGTCTGTTTTTCACAAGATTATCTTGATATTGATTAATATTATTAACCCCCTCCCTTGACAAGTTTCTAGCTACGTCACTGCTATGTATAAATAGCCTCATCCAACAAAATACATACATACATACACAATCACGCCATGTACCCAGCTAAGGGTGTGGCACAAACTATAGACTTACTTTGAAACTGCTATGTACGAGTGTTTCATCTAGGTTAGGTTAGTTAAACATAGTTAAACACATGATTAAGTTAATAAAATAATTAAATATGTTTTCCGAACTTAATTACATGGTTAATCATGTGATTAACTTACTAAATTTTCTATTTTTATATTTTTATCAAAATTTTTACATTTTAATTATATTTAAATTATTAAACTGTGTTTTTTGACAATCTAATCACATAGTTAATCACATGATTAAGTGTGCTTTGCTAACTTGATCACATAGTTAACAATACTTATTTTTTTTGTAATAAATGTAATAATTTAATAATAATTTTTAATAAATCCAGAGATTTAAAACTAAAGTTACTTTGAAACTGCTATGTACGAGTTTATGTCTGTTTTTTACAAGGTTATGTCTGTTTTTCACAAGGTTATGTCTGTTTTTCACAAAATTACGTCTATTTTTGACAACATGTAGAGCCATCTCTTAGATATGCTTTGAACTAGCGAGTCCCATAGACAAAAGATATACTAAGTAAGTCAGGACTTTTTAAATTGGTTTTGTTGTCCGCAAGATGGCCGACAACACTAGCGCCAACATGCGAACTATTATTTATAAATTAAATATTATTAAAAAGTTACCTATCCTAAGAAAAATCAACTCTATTTTCGCTATTTTTTAGTTACAAAAAAAAATAATAGATGGTGCTGCGAGTATAGAAATTAAATAAATTTAATTATTTTAATTGTAAAATATATAAAAAACAAATAAATATGAAACATTATAGTAAAATAAATAAATAATATATAAAAAAAAGCATATACGTTGTAAATTAATTTCAGATTTTATTTTGACAGCAATGTAACCTATATAGGATGTGGTTTTTGTTGTGATAAGTCATATTGTCCATATCTAACCAAACTTACAAATATTTTACTTTTTTTAAATAAATGTTTTACGAAATTAATAATACATAACAACAAGAAAAAATGAAGCAGTTAGAAAACAGTAGCAAAACGTTCGTTGTTTTATTATTTATTATTATATCGAAGTACGTAATAACAGGTAACGATCATGTAAATAACTCTATTACAAAACTTAATAAACTTATCGATGAACCGAAATGTTTCAAAC
>OZ014569.1:82500-85000 GCA_963966155.1 Clivina fossor
ATTTGTGATTTTTTTTAGAATTTTTGGAAAAAATTCTTTTAAAAATTAGTTTTTAATTTTTTTCTCCTAAACGGTACATCCTAGAATAATGATTTTTTTACTGGATTATAGTATTTATTTTTGCGCACATTTTTATATAGGACACCCGTTTCCCTAAACCTAACAGATTTCGAGATAATAAACAAAAAAAAAAATAATAATAAGGAAAAAAAAAAAACTCTAAGGACGAAAAAAAAAGAGAAAGGCACAAGGATAAATATCCAATACGTAACTTTTTTTTTTTTTTTTTTTTTTTTTTTTAAGTCGCTGACCTCGACTCTGCGCAAGTACGCAAAGGAAGTAGTTTGCCAGTTAAATATTCTATTTTCGCTATTTTTTAGTTACAAAAAAAAAATAATAGATGGTACTGCGAGTATAGAAATTAAATAAATTTCATTATTTTAATTGTAAAATATATAAAAAACAAATAAATATGAAACATTATAGTAAAATAAATAAATAATATATAAAAAAAAGCATATACGTTGTAAATTAATTTCAGATTTTATTTTGACAGCAATGTAACCTATATAGGATGTGGTTTTTGTTGTGATAAGTCATATTGTCCATATCTAACCAAACTTACAAATATTTTACTTTTTTTAAATAAATGTTTTACGAAATTAATAATACATAACAACAAGAAAAAATGAAGCAGTTAGAAAACAGTAGCAAAACGTTCGTTGTTTTATTATTTATTATTATATCGAAGTACGTAATAACAGGTAACGATCATGTAAATAACTCTATTACAAAACTTAATAAACTTATCGATGAACCGAAATGTTTCAAACTTAAAAAACTATGCAACGATTTACTACCGAGTGCGAGTGGTGATGATGATTTTGCCATTTTGTTGGAATGTTTACAAACAATAAATACCTCGGATATGAGAGAGTTAAAGAAAGACTGTCTGAACGTAATACGATCACATATAGAATCAATCATCGAAGACGCAAACGTACAAAATATGTTATATAACTCATGTGGCAGACAATTGGTTGACAGTTTCGATTGTAAAATTACACCATCTACAAAAGCAGGTGAATATCTAGCTTGTATAATAGAAAAACTACGAGAAGAAATCACGACGAATGAGTTTTGCTTGAAAGATTTGGAAAAACTAGAAGCTATAGCTTTCTTAGAACTTCAATGGATATCACAATTTCTTCAAGTTTGTAATCACGATCTTTCAAAGTTTCAGTGTAACAATAATGTACAAGAAACCAATAAAGATTTCCTCCTATTGTTTAAAGGTCAATCATTAAGTTGTTTACAACAAGTTATTAAAGAATTGGAACCGAAATGTAAATCGCATGTACTTAAATTAACCGAAATGCAAGCGGATAATATTAAACTGGATCCGGATTTGTTTGCGGCTTGTGCTGGTGATAGATTACGGTTTTGTCGCGAATTTCAACCCGGCTCAGGTTTCGTATTTAAATGTTTAATGCAAAATCTTGTGAAAAATAGTCATAATCTTGTAAAAAACAGTCATAACCTTGTGAAAAACAGTCATAATCTTGTGAAAAACAGTCATAACCTTGTAAAAAAACAGTCATAATCTTGTAAAAAATAGTCATAATCTTGTAAAAAATAGTCATAACCTTGTGAAAAATAGTCATAATCTTGTAAAAAAATAGTCATAATCTTGTAAAAAAACAGTCATAACCTTGTGAAAAACAGTCATAATCTTGTAAAAAATAGTCATAATCTTGTAAAAAATAGTCATAATCTTGTAAAAAATAGTCATAATCTTGTAAAAAACAGTCATAACCTTGTGAAAAACAGTCATAATCTTGTGAAAAACAGACATAACCTTGTAAAAAACAGTCATAACTTTTAATAAAACCGTCATAATCATGTAAAATCTGTACAACCTTGGTTAAAATAAACTAAAATTCTTACAAAATTGCATTTATAATTTTATTTAAAATCATGTAAAATCCCAACCTTGGTTAAAATAATCTAAAATTCTTACAAAATTGCATATATAATCTTATTTAAAATCATGTAAAATCCTAACCTTGGTTAAAATAATCTAAAATTCTTACAAAATTGCATATATAATTTTATTTAAAATCATGTAAAATCCTAACCTTGGTTAAAATAATCTAAAATTCTTACAAAATTGCATATATAATCTTATTTAAAATCATGTAAAATCTCAACCTTGGTTAAAATAATCTAAAATTCTTACAAAATTGCATATATAATCTTATTTAAAATCATGTAAAATCCTAACCTTTGTTAAAATCATCTAAAATTCTTACAAAATTGCATATATAATCTTATTTAAAATCATGTAAAATCCTAACCTTTGTTAAAATCATCTAAAATTCTTACAAAATTGCATATATAATCTTATTTAAAATCATGTAAAATCCTAACCTTCGTTAAAATAATATAAAATTCTTACAAAATTGCATATATAATTTTATTTAAATTCATGTAAAATCCC
>OZ014569.1:87500-112500 GCA_963966155.1 Clivina fossor
TACGCAATTGGTTATTTATACATACAGTATGTATACGCAATTGGTTATTTATACATACAGTATGTATACGCAATTGGTTATTTATACATACAGTATATATACGCAATTAGTTATTTATACATACAGTATGTATACGTATGTGTGTGTGTGTTTGGCCGTGTGTGTGTGTTTGTCCGTGTGTGTGTGTGTGTGTGTGTTTGGCCGTGTGATATATATATATATATATATATATATATATATATATATATATATATATATATATATATATATATATATATACAAATAAACACAATTTAATATAAGTTATTTCTCTAGGTAATAATAATAATACGATATATTTGTATATATTACATTTTAATCTGATTAAAATAACATATCATCAAATATAAATATAATATAATCAATTAAAATATACATAATATACATAATAATAATATAAAATAAAATAATATATAATATAAAATAATATATAATAATAAATAATAAAAAAAAATATACATGTACACTATTTTATTATTCATATCAAGTGCACGATTATATATTAATGGTAGGAGATCAGATTTGTGTTTTTAACAGAACAGCTGTTTGTCATTTACCATATCTTGTCAAATCATGTTGTCAAATTATGTTGCAAACCGGTTTAAGTTAGAGAAAAAAGTTACTTAGCTATTTTGTAGAGAATTTTTTTTTGCTATATTAGAGATTTTTTTTAGAATTTTTGGAAATAAATTTTCTTTTAAAATTATATATCAATTCTTTTTTATTTTTTTGCAAACCAGTAGGAATTAGAGGAAAAAGTTACTTAGCTATTTTGTAGAGAATTTTTTTTTGCTATATTTGTGATTTTTTTTAGAATTTTTGGAAAAAATTCTTTTAAAAATTAGTTTTTAATTTTTTTCTCCTAAACGGTACATCCTAGAATAATGATTTTTTTACTGGATTATAGTATTTATTTTTGCGCACATTTTTATATAGGACACCCGTTTCCCTAAACCTAACAGATTTCGAGATAATAAACAAAAAAAAAAATAATAATAAGGAAAAAAAAAAAACTCTAAGGACGAAAAAAAAAGAGAAAGGCACAAGGATAAATATCCAATACGTAACTTTTTTTTTTTTTTTTTTTTTTTTTTTTAAGTCGCTGACCTCGACTCTGCGCAAGTACGCAAAGGAAGTAGTTTGCCAGTTAAATATTCTATTTTCGCTATTTTTTAGTTACAAAAAAAAAATAATAGATGGTACTGCGAGTATAGAAATTAAATAAATTTCATTATTTTAATTGTAAAATATATAAAAAACAAATAAATATGAAACATTATAGTAAAATAAATAAATAATATATAAAAAAAAGCATATACGTTGTAAATTAATTTCAGATTTTATTTTGACAGCAATGTAACCTATATAGGATGTGGTTTTTGTTGTGATAAGTCATATTGTCCATATCTAACCAAACTTACAAATATTTTACTTTTTTTAAATAAATGTTTTACGAAATTAATAATACATAACAACAAGAAAAAATGAAGCAGTTAGAAAACAGTAGCAAAACGTTCGTTGTTTTATTATTTATTATTATATCGAAGTACGTAACAACAGGAGGTAACGATCATGTAAATAACTCTATTACAAAACTTAATAAACTTATCGATGAACCGAAATGTTTCAAACTTAAAAAACTATGCAACGATTTACTACCGAGTGCGAGTGGTGATGATGATTTTGCCATTTTGTTGGAATGTTTACAAACAATAAATACCTCGGATATGAGAGAGTTAAAGAAAGACTGTCTGAACGTAATACGATCACATATAGAATCAATCATCGAAGACGCAAACGTACAAAATATGTTATATAACTCATGTGGCAGACAATTGGTTGACAGTTTCGATTGTAAAATTACACCATCTACAAAAGCAGGTGAATATCTAGCTTGTATAATAGAAAAACTACGAGAAGAAATCACGACGAATGAGTTTTGCTTGAAAGATTTGGAAAAACTAGAAGCTATAGCTTTCTTCGATCTTCAATGGATATCACAATTTCTTCAAGTTTGTAATCACGATCTAACGAAGTTTCAATGTAACAATAATGTACAAGAAACCAATAAAGATTTCCTATTGTTTAAAGGTCAATCATTAAGTTGTTTACAACAGGTTATTAAAGAATTGGAACCGAAATGTAAATCGCATGTACTTAAATTAACCGAAATGCAAGCGGATAATATTAAACTGGATCCGGAGTTATTTGCGGCTTGTGCTGGCGATAGATTACGGTTTTGTCGCGAATTTCAACCCGGTTCGGGTTTCGTATTTAAATGTTTAATGCAAAATCGTGGTGGTGGAAAAATGTCGGAAAAATGCGAGCAGCATTTGATACGAAGACAGAAACTTATTGCGCAAGATTTCAAAATAAGTAAAGGCATGATGAAAGCATGCAGAGAGGATATTCGTAAATCGCATTGTAGAAAACAAATATCCGAAGATAGAACGATACGATTAGCTCAAATTCTATTGTGTTTGGAGAACTATGTTCGGAATGGTACGACGACGAAAGTTTCGTCAAGTTGTCAAGGAGAAATGATCGATCAACGGAAAATTCTAATGGAAGATTATCGATTGTCTCCGGAAATTGTAGACGGTTGTTCGTTGGATATACAAAGAGTTTGCGAGCAAGTTGTTACTGGACGTACTATACATTGTTTAATGGAACACGCCAAACCATCAAGAATGAGAGAAAAAAGAATAAGCGATCGATGTCAAAGAGCTGTAAGTTTCGATTTGATTGATTTGATTTAAAGGTTATGTTAAGTGTCATTTTAAAAAATTAGATACGTAATAAAAAATATTTTTTGTATTTTAACGAGAGTATAATGTATTATTCAAAATCATAATCTTGTAAAAAACAGTCATAATCTTGTAAAAAACAGTCATAATCTTGTAAAAAACAGTCATAACCTTGTGAAAAACAGTCATAATCTTGTAAAAAACAGTCATAATCTTGTAAAAAATAGTCATAACCTTGTGAAAAATAGTCATAATCTTGTAAAAAATAGTCATAATCTTGTAAAAAACTGTCATAATCTTGTAAAAAACAGTCATAACCTTGTGAAAAACAGTCATAATCTTGTAAAAAACAGTCATAACCTTGTGAAAAATAGTCATAATCTTGTAAAAAATAGTCATAATCTTGTAAAAAACTGTCATAACCTTGTGAAAAACAGTCATAATCTTGTGAAAAATAGTCATAACCTTGTAAAAAACAGTCATAATTTTGTAACAAAATAGTTATAATCTTGTAAAAAACAGTCATAACCTTGTGAAAAACAGTCATAACCTTGTAAAAAACAGTCATAATCTTGTAAAAAATAGTCATAACCTTGTGAAAAAAAGTCATAATCTTGTAAAAAATAGTCATAATCTTGTAAAAATTAGTCATATTCTTGTAAAAAATAGTCATAATCTTGTAAAAAATAGTCATAATCTTGTAAAAAATAGTCATAATCTTGTAAAAAATAGTCATAATCTTGTAAAAAAACAGTCATAACTTTGTAAAAAATAGTCATAACCTTGTAAAAAACAGTCATAACCTTGTGAAAAACAGTCATAATCTTGTAAAAAATAGTCATAATCTTGTAAAAAATAGTCATAATCTTGTGAAAAACAGTCATAATCTTGTAAAAAATAGTCATAATCTTGTAAAAAATAGTCATAACCTAGTGAAAAACAGTCATAATCTTGTAAAAAATAGTCATAATCTTGTAAAAAACAGACATAACCTTGTAAAAAACAGTCATAACTTTTTATAAAACCGTCATAATCATGTAAAATCTATACAACCTTGGTTAAAATAAACTAAAATTCTTACAAAATTGCATATTTAATCTTATTTAAAATCATGTAAAATCCCAACCTTCGTTAAAATAATATAAAATTCTTACAAAATTGCATTTATAATTTTATTTAAAATCATGTAAAATCCTAACATTGGTTAAAATCATCTAAAATTCTTACAAAATTGCATTTATAATCTTATTTAAAATCATGTAAAATCACAACCTTGGTTAAAATAATATAAAATTCTTACAAAATTGCATATATAATCTTATTTAAAATCATGTAAAATCCTAACCTTTGTTAAAATAATCTACAATTCTTACAAAATTGCATATATAATCTTATTTAAAATCATGTAAAATCCTAACCTTCGTTAAAATAATCTAAAATTCTTACAAAATTGCATTAATAATTTTATTTAAAATCATGTAAAAAATTTTGTAAAATCATAAAAAATCGTTAAAATTTTGTGTGTGTGTGTGTGTGTGTGTGTGTGTGTGTAAAATCATAAAAAATCGTCAAAATTTTGTGTGTGTGTGTGTGTGTGTGTGTGTGTGTGTGTGTGTGTGTGTGTGTGTGTGTGTGTGTGTGTAAAATCATGAAAATCGTTAAAAAAATTTGTGTGTGTGTGTGTAAAATCTTAAAAAATCGTTAAAATTTTGTGTGTGTGTGTGTGTGTGTGTGTGTGTGTGTAAAATCATGAAAACTCGTTAAAATTTTGTGTGTGTGTGTGTGTGTGTGTGTGTGTGTGTGTAAAATCATAAAAAATCGTTAAAATTTTGCGTGTGTGTGTGTGTGTGTGTGTGTGTGTGTGTGTGTGTGTGTGTGTGTAAAATCATAAAAAATCGTTAAAATTTTGCGTGTGTGTGTGTGTGTGTGTGTGTGTGTGTAAAATCATGAAAACTCGTTAAAATTTTGTGTGTGTGTGTGTGTGTGTGTGTGTGTGTGTGTGTGTGTGTGTAAAATCATAAAAAATCGTTAAAATTTTGCGTGTGTGTGTGTGTGTGTGTGTGTGTGTGTGTGTAAAATCATGAAAAATCGTTAAAATTTTGTGTGTTTGTGTGTGTGTGTGTGTGTGTGTGTGTGTGTGTGTGTGTGTGTGTGTGTGTGTGTGTGTGTGTGTGTGTGTGTAAAATCATAAAAAATCGTTAAAATTTTGTGTGTTTGTGTGTGTGTGTGTGTGTGTGTGTGTGTGTGTGTGTGTGTGTGAGTGTTTGTGTGTGTTGGTTATTTATACATACAGTATGTATACGCAATTGGTTATTTATACATACAGTATGTATACAAAAATTGGTTATTTATACATACAGTATGTATACGCAATTGGTTATTTATACATACAGTATGTATACGCAATTGGTTATTTATACATACAGTATGTATACGCAATTGGTTATTTATACATTCAGTATGTATACGCAATTGGTTATTTATACATACAGTATTTATACGCAATTAGTTATTTATACATACAGTATGTATACGTATGTGTGTGTGTGTTTGTCCGTGTGTGTGTGTTTGTCCGTGTGTGTGTGTGTGTGTGTTTGGCCGTGTGATATATATATATATATATATATATATATACAAATAAACACAATTTAATATAAGTTATTTCTCTAGGTAATAATAATAATACGATATATTTGTATATATTACATTTTAATCTGATTAAAATAACATATCATCAAATATAAATATAATATAATCAATTAAAATATACATAATATACATAATAATAATATAAAATAAAATAATATATAATATAAAATAATATATAATAATAATAAATTATAAAAAAAAAATATATATGAACACTATTTTATTATTCATATCAAGTGCACGATTATATATTAATGGTAGGAGATCAGATTTGTGTTTTTAACAGAACAGCTGTTTGTCATTTACCATATCTTGTCAAATTATGTTGCAAACCGGTTTAAGTTAGAGAAAAAAGTTACTTAGCTATTTTGTAGAGAATTTTTTTTTGCTATATTAGTGAATTTTTTTAGAATTTTTCGAAAAAATTTTCTTTTAAAATTATATATCAATTCTTTTTTTTTTTTGCAAACCAGTATAAATTAGAGGAAAAAGTTACTTAGCTATTTTGTAGAGAATTTTTTTTTGCTATATTGGTGATTTTTTTTGGAATTTTTGGAAAAAATTATTTTAAAAATTAGTTTTTAATTTTTTTCTCCTAAACGGTACATCCTAGAATAATGATTTTTTTACTGGATTATAGTATTTACTATTGCGCACATTTTTATATAGGACAGCCGTTTTCCTAAACCTAACAGATTTCGAGATAATAAACAAAACAAAAAATAATAATAAGGAAAAAAAAAAAACTCTAAGGAAGAAAAAGGAAGACAAAGGCACAAGGATAAATATCCAATACGTAACTTTTTTTTTTTTTTTTTTTTTTTTTTTAAGTCGCTGACCTCGACTCTACGCATGTACGCAAAGGAAATAGTTGCCAAGTTAAATATTGTGTTAGAAATATATATTTATTTTTATAGTAATTATTTGAAATAACATTTACATTTCGTTTTACAATAATATAAATATGTAAAAGTGTAAAATATTACATTTTGCTGAATAGCAAATAATTACATTAAACAAAATTCATCTGGCCAACAACTGGATTCCTCTTGACAGCTGTGATGTGGTTTTTGTTGTGATAAGTCATATTGTCCATATCTAACCAAACTTACAAATATTTTACTTTTTTTTAAATAAATGTTTTAACAAAAAAATGAAGCAGTTAGAAAACAGTAGCAAAACGTTCGTTGTTTTATTATTTATTATTATATCGAAGTACGTAACAACAGGAGGTAACGATCATGTAAATAACTCTATTACAAAACTTAATAAACTTATCGATGAACCGAAATGTTTCAAACTTAAAAAACTATGCAACGATTTACTACCGAGTGCGAGTGGTGATGATGATTTTGCCATTTTGTTGGAATGTTTACAAACAATAAATACCTCGGATATGAGAGAGTTAAAGAAAGACTGTCTGAACGTAATACGATCACATATAGAATCAATCATCGAAGACGCAAACGTACAAAATATGTTATATAACTCATGTGGCAGACAAATTATTGACAGTTTCGATTGTAAAATTACATCTACAACAGGTGAATATCTAGCTTGTATAATAGAAAAACTACGAGAAGAAATCACGACGAATGAGTTTTGCTTGAAAGATTTGGAAAAACTAGAAGCTATAGCTTTCTTAGATCTTCAATGGATATCACAATTTCTTCAAGTTTGTAATCACGATCTTTCAAAGTTTCAGTGTAACAATAATGTACAAGAAACCAATAAAGATTTCCTATTGTTTAAAGGTCAATCATTAAGTTGTTTACAACAGGTTATTAAAGAATTGGAACCGAAATGTAAATCGCATGTACTTAAATTAACCGAAATGCAAGCGGATAATATTAAACTGGATCCGGAGTTATTTGCGGCTTGTGCTGGCGATAGATTACGGTTTTGTCGCGAATTTCAACCCGGTTCGGGTTTCGTATTTAAATGTTTAATGCAAAATCGTGGTGGTGGAAAAATGTCGGAAAAATGCGAGCAGCATTTGATACGAAGACAGAAACTTATTGCGCAAGATTTCAAAATAAGTAAAGGCATGATGAAAGCATGCAGAGAGGATATTCGTAAATCGCATTGTAGAAAACAAATATCCGAAGATAGAACGATACGATTAGCTCAAATTCTATTGTGTTTGGAGAACTATGTTCGGAATGGTACGACGACGAAAGTTTCGTCAAGTTGTCAAGGAGAAATGATCGATCAACGGAAAATTCTAATGGAAGATTATCGATTGTCTCCGGAAATTGTAGACGGTTGTTCGTTGGATATACAAAGAGTTTGCGAGCAAGTTGTTACTGGACGTACTATACATTGTTTAATGGAACACGCCAAACCATCAAGAATGAGAGAAAAAAGAATAAGCGATCGATGTCAAAGAGCTGTAAGTTTCGATTTGATTGATTTGATTTAAAGGTTATGTTAAGTGTCATTTTAAAAAATTAGATACGTAATAAAAAATATTTTTTGTATTTTAACGAGAGTATAATGTATTATTCAAAATCATAATCTTGTAAAAAACAGTCATAATCTTGTAAAAAACAGTCATAATCTTGTAAAAAACAGTCATAACCTTGTGAAAAACAGTCATAATCTTGTAAAAAACAGTCATAATCTTGTAAAAAATAGTCATAACCTTGTGAAAAATAGTCATAATCTTGTAAAAAATAGTCATAATCTTGTAAAAAACTGTCATAATCTTGTAAAAAACAGTCATAACCTTGTGAAAAACAGTCATAATCTTGTAAAAAACAGTCATAACCTTGTGAAAAATAGTCATAATCTTGTAAAAAATAGTCATAATCTTGTAAAAAACTGTCATAACCTTGTGAAAAACAGTCATAATCTTGTGAAAAATAGTCATAACCTTGTAAAAAACAGTCATAATTTTGTAACAAAATAGTTATAATCTTGTAAAAAACAGTCATAACCTTGTGAAAAACAGTCATAACCTTGTAAAAAACAGTCATAATCTTGTAAAAAATAGTCATAACCTTGTGAAAAAAAGTCATAATCTTGTAAAAAATAGTCATAATCTTGTAAAAATTAGTCATATTCTTGTAAAAAATAGTCATAATCTTGTAAAAAATAGTCATAATCTTGTAAAAAATAGTCATAATCTTGTAAAAAATAGTCATAATCTTGTAAAAAAACAGTCATAACTTTGTAAAAAATAGTCATAACCTTGTAAAAAACAGTCATAACCTTGTGAAAAACAGTCATAATCTTGTAAAAAATAGTCATAATCTTGTAAAAAATAGTCATAATCTTGTGAAAAACAGTCATAATCTTGTAAAAAATAGTCATAATCTTGTAAAAAATAGTCATAACCTAGTGAAAAACAGTCATAATCTTGTAAAAAATAGTCATAATCTTGTAAAAAACAGACATAACCTTGTAAAAAACAGTCATAACTTTTTATAAAACCGTCATAATCATGTAAAATCTATACAACCTTGGTTAAAATAAACTAAAATTCTTACAAAATTGCATATTTAATCTTATTTAAAATCATGTAAAATCCCAACCTTCGTTAAAATAATATAAAATTCTTACAAAATTGCATTTATAATTTTATTTAAAATCATGTAAAATCCTAACATTGGTTAAAATCATCTAAAATTCTTACAAAATTGCATTTATAATCTTATTTAAAATCATGTAAAATCACAACCTTGGTTAAAATAATATAAAATTCTTACAAAATTGCATATATAATCTTATTTAAAATCATGTAAAATCCTAACCTTTGTTAAAATAATCTACAATTCTTACAAAATTGCATATATAATCTTATTTAAAATCATGTAAAATCCTAACCTTCGTTAAAATAATCTAAAATTCTTACAAAATTGCATTAATAATTTTATTTAAAATCATGTAAAAAATTTTGTAAAATCATAAAAAATCGTTAAAATTTTGTGTGTGTGTGTGTGTGTGTGTGTGTGTGTGTAAAATCATAAAAAATCGTCAAAATTTTGTGTGTGTGTGTGTGTGTGTGTGTGTGTGTGTGTGTGTGTGTGTGTGTGTGTGTGTGTGTGTGTAAAATCATGAAAATCGTTAAAAAAATTTGTGTGTGTGTGTGTAAAATCTTAAAAAATCGTTAAAATTTTGTGTGTGTGTGTGTGTGTGTGTGTGTGTGTGTAAAATCATGAAAACTCGTTAAAATTTTGTGTGTGTGTGTGTGTGTGTGTGTGTGTGTGTGTAAAATCATAAAAAATCGTTAAAATTTTGCGTGTGTGTGTGTGTGTGTGTGTGTGTGTGTGTGTGTGTGTGTGTGTGTAAAATCATAAAAAATCGTTAAAATTTTGCGTGTGTGTGTGTGTGTGTGTGTGTGTGTGTAAAATCATGAAAACTCGTTAAAATTTGTGTGTGTGTGTGTGTGTGTGTGTGTGTGTGTGTGTGTGTGTGTGTAAAATCATAAAAAATCGTTAAAATTTTGCGTGTGTGTGTGTGTGTGTGTGTGTGTGTGTGTGTAAAATCATGAAAAATCGTTAAAATTTTGTGTGTTTGTGTGTGTGTGTGTGTGTGTGTGTGTGTGTGTGTGTGTGTGTGTGTGTGTGTGTGTGTGTGTGTGTGTGTGTAAAATCATAAAAAATCGTTAAAATTTTGTGTGTTTGTGTGTGTGTGTGTGTGTGTGTGTGTGTGTGTGTGTGTGTGAGTGTTTGTGTGTGTTGGTTATTTATACATACAGTATGTATACGCAATTGGTTATTTATACATACAGTATGTATACAAAAATTGGTTATTTATACATACAGTATGTATACGCAATTGGTTATTTATACATACAGTATGTATACGCAATTGGTTATTTATACATACAGTATGTATACGCAATTGGTTATTTATACATTCAGTATGTATACGCAATTGGTTATTTATACATACAGTATTTATACGCAATTAGTTATTTATACATACAGTATGTATACGTATGTGTGTGTGTGTTTGTCCGTGTGTGTGTGTTTGTCCGTGTGTGTGTGTGTGTGTGTTTGGCCGTGTGATATATATATATATATATATATATATATACAAATAAACACAATTTAATATAAGTTATTTCTCTAGGTAATAATAATAATACGATATATTTGTATATATTACATTTTAATCTGATTAAAATAACATATCATCAAATATAAATATAATATAATCAATTAAAATATACATAATATACATAATAATAATATAAAATAAAATAATATATAATATAAAATAATATATAATAATAATAAATTATAAAAAAAAAATATATATGAACACTATTTTATTATTCATATCAAGTGCACGATTATATATTAATGGTAGGAGATCAGATTTGTGTTTTTAACAGAACAGCTGTTTGTCATTTACCATATCTTGTCAAATTATGTTGCAAACCGGTTTAAGTTAGAGAAAAAAGTTACTTAGCTATTTTGTAGAGAATTTTTTTTTGCTATATTAGTGAATTTTTTTAGAATTTTTCGAAAAAATTTTCTTTTAAAATTATATATCAATTCTTTTTTTTTTTTGCAAACCAGTATAAATTAGAGGAAAAAGTTACTTAGCTATTTTGTAGAGAATTTTTTTTTGCTATATTGGTGATTTTTTTTGGAATTTTTGGAAAAAATTATTTTAAAAATTAGTTTTTAATTTTTTTCTCCTAAACGGTACATCCTAGAATAATGATTTTTTTACTGGATTATAGTATTTACTATTGCGCACATTTTTATATAGGACAGCCGTTTTCCTAAACCTAACAGATTTCGAGATAATAAACAAAACAAAAAATAATAATAAGGAAAAAAAAAAAACTCTAAGGAAGAAAAAGGAAGACAAAGGCACAAGGATAAATATCCAATACGTAACTTTTTTTTTTTTTTTTTTTTTTTTTTTAAGTCGCTGACCTCGACTCTACGCATGTACGCAAAGGAAATAGTTGCCAAGTTAAATATTGTGTTAGAAATATATATTTATTTTTATAGTAATTATTTGAAATAACATTTACATTTCGTTTTACAATAATATAAATATGTAAAAGTGTAAAATATTACATTTTGCTGAATAGCAAATAATTACATTAAACAAAATTCATCTGGCCAACAACTGGATTCCTCTTGACAGCTGTGATGTGGTTTTTGTTGTGATAAGTCATATTGTCCATATCTAACCAAACTTACAAATATTTTACTTTTTTTTAAATAAATGTTTTAACAAAAAAATGAAGCAGTTAGAAAACAGTAGCAAAACGTTCGTTGTTTTATTATTTATTATTATATCGAAGTACGTAACAACAGGAGGTAACGATCATGTAAATAACTCTATTACAAAACTTAATAAACTTATCGATGAACCGAAATGTTTCAAACTTAAAAAACTATGCAACGATTTACTACCGAGTGCGAGTGGTGATGATGATTTTGCCATTTTGTTGGAATGTTTACAAACAATAAATACCTCGGATATGAGAGAGTTAAAGAAAGACTGTCTGAACGTAATACGATCACATATAGAATCAATCATCGAAGACGCAAACGTACAAAATATGTTATATAACTCATGTGGCAGACAAATTATTGACAGTTTCGATTGTAAAATTACATCTACAACAGGTGAATATCTAGCTTGTATAATAGAAAAACGAGAAGAAATCACGAATGAGTTTTGCTTGAAAGATTTGGAAAAACTAGAAGCTATAGCTTTCTTAGATCTTCAATGGATATCACAATTTCTTCAAGTTTGTAATCACGATCTTTCAAAGTTTCAGTGTAACAATAATGTACAAGAAACCAATAAAGATTTCCTATTGTTTAAAGGTCAATCATTAAGTTGTTTACAACAGGTTATTAAAGAATTGGAACCGAAATGTAAATCGCATGTACTTAAATTAACCGAAATGCAAGCGGATAATATTAAACTGGATCCGGAGTTATTTGCGGCTTGTGCTGGCGATAGATTACGGTTTTGTCGCGAATTTCAACCCGGTTCGGGTTTCGTATTTAAATGTTTAATGCAAAATCGTGGTGGTGGAAAAATGTCGGAAAAATGCGAGCAGCATTTGATACGAAGACAGAAACTTATTGCGCAAGATTTCAAAATAAGTAAAGGCATGATGAAAGCATGCAGAGAGGATATTCGTAAATCGCATTGTAGAAAACAAATATCCGAAGATAGAACGATACGATTAGCTCAAATTCTATTGTGTTTGGAGAACTATGTTCGGAATGGTACGACGACGAAAGTTTCGTCAAGTTGTCAAGGAGAAATGATCGATCAACGGAAAATTCTAATGGAAGATTATCGATTGTCTCCGGAAATTGTCGATGGTTGTTCGTTGGATATACAAAGAGTTTGCGAGCAAGTTGTTACTGGACGTACTATACATTGTTTAATGGAACACGCCAAACCATCAAGAATGAGAGAAAAAAGAATAAGCGATCGATGTCAAAGAGCTGTAAGTTTCGATTTGATTGATTTGATTTAAAGGTTATGTTAAGTGTCATTTTAAAAAATTAGATACGTAATAAAAAATATTTTTTGTATTTTAACGAGAGTATAATGTATTATTCAAAATCATAATCTTGTAAAAAACAGTCATAATCTTGTAAAAAATAGTCATAACCTTGTGAAAAATAGTCATAATCTTGTAAAAAACAGTCATAACCTTGTGAAAAACAGTCATAATCTTGTGAAAAACAGTCATAATCTTGTGAAAAACAGTCATAATTTTGTAAAAAACAGTCATAACCTTGTGAAAAATAGTCATAATCTTGTAAAAAATAGTCATAATCTAGTAAAAAACAGTCATAACCTTGTGAAAAACAGTCATAATCTTGTAAAAAATAGTCATAATCTTGTAAAAAGCAGTCATAACCTTGTGAAAAATAATCATAACTTTGTAAAAAATAGTCATAATCTTGTAAAAAACAGTCATAACCTTGTGAAAAACAGTCATAACTTTGTAAAAAATAGTCATAATCTTGTAAAAAATAGTCATAATCTTGTGAAAAACAGTCATAATCTTGTAAAAAATAGTCATAATCTTGTAAAAAATAGTCATAACCTTGTGAAAAACAGTCATAACCTTGTGAAAAATAGTCATAATCTTGTAAAAAATAGTCATAATCTTGTAAAAAACAGTCATAACCTTGTAAAAAACAGTCATAATCTTGTAAAAAACAGTCATAACCTTGTGAAAAACAGTCATAATCTTGTAAAAAACAGTCATAATCTTGTAAAAAACAGTCATAACCTTGTGAAAAACAGTCATAATCTTGTAAAAAACAGTCATAATCTTGTAAAAAATAGTCATAACCTTGTGAAAAATAGTCATAATCTTGTAAAAAATAGTCATAATCTTGTAAAAAACTGTCATAATCTTGTAAAAAACAGTCATAACCTTGTGAAAAACAGTCATAATCTTGTAAAAAACAGTCATAACCTTGTGAAAAATAGTCATAATCTTGTAAAAAATAGTCATAATCTTGTAAAAAATAGTCATAATCTTGTAAAAAATAGTCATAATCTTGTAAAAAACTGTCATAACCTTGTGAAAAACAGTCATAATCTTGTGAAAAATAGTCATAACCTTGTAAAAAACAGTCATAATTTTGTAACAAAATAGTCATAATCTTGTAAAAAACAGTCATAACCTTGTGAAAAACAGTCATAACCTTGTAAAAAACAGTCATAATCTTGTAAAAAATAGTCATAACCTTGTGAAAAAAAGTCATAATCTTGTAAAAAATAGTCATAATCTTGTAAAAAATAGTCATAACTTTGTGAAAAACAGTCATAACCTTGTGAAAAACAGTCATAATCTTGTAAAAAATAGTCATAATCTTGTAAAAAACAGTCATAACCTTGTGAAAAACAGTCATAATCTTGTAAAAAATAGTCATAATCTTGTAAAAAATAGTCATAATCTTGTAAAAAATAGTCATAATCTTGTAAAAAAACAGTCATAACTTTGTAAAAAATAGTCATAATCTTGTAAAAAGCAGTCATAACCTTGTGAAAAACAATCATAATCTTGTAAAAAATAGTCATAATCTTGTAAAAAATAGTCATAATCTTGTGAAAAACAGACATAACTTTTAATAAAACCGTCATAATCATGTAAAATCCCAACCTTGGTTAAAATAAACTAAAATTCTTACAAAATTGCATTTATAATTTTATTTAAAATCATGTAAAATCCCAACCTTGGTTAAAATAATCTAATATTCTTACAAAATTGCATATATAATCTTATTTAAAATCATGTAAAATCCTAACCTTGGTTAAAATAATCTAAAATTCTTACAAAATTGCATATATAATTTTATTTAAAATCATGTAAAATCCCAACCTTCGTTAAAATAATCTAAAATTCTTACAAAATTGCATATATAATCTTATTTAAAATCATGTAAAATCCTAACCTTCGTTAAAATAATATAAAATTCTTACAAAATTGCATATATAATTTTATTAAAATCATGTAAAATCACAACCTTGGTTAAAATAATATAAAATTCTTACAAAATTGCATATATAATTTTCTTTAAAATCATGTAAAATCCCAACCTTCGTTAAAATAATCTAAAATTCTTACAAAATTGCATTTATAATTTTATTTAAAATCATGTAAAATCCTAACCTTGGTTAAAATAATCTAAAATTCTTACAAAATTGCATATATAATCTTATTTAAAATCATGTAAAATCTCAACCTTGGTTAAAATAATCTAAAATTCTTACAAAATTGCATATATAATCTTATTTAAAATCATGTAAAATCCTAACCTTTGTTAAAATCATCTAAAATTCTTACAAAATTGCATATATAATCTTATTTAAAATCATGTAAAATCCTAACCTTCGTTAAAATAATATAAAATTCTTACAAAATTGCATATATAATTTTATTTAAATTCATGTAAAATCCCAACCTTGGTTAAAATAATCTAAAATTCTTACAAAATTGCATTTATAATTTTATTTAAAATCATGTAAAATCCTAACCTTGGTTAAAATAATCTAAAATTCTTACAAAATTGCATTTATAATTTTATTTAAAATCATGTAAAAATTTTTGTAAAATCATAAAAAATCGTTAAAATTTTGTGTGTGTGTGTGTTTGTGTGTGTGTGTGTGTGTGTGTGTGTGTGTGTGTGTGTGTGTGTGTGTGTGTGTGTGTGTGTGTAAAATCATAAAAAATCGTTAAAATTTTGTGTGTGTGTGTGTGTGTGAAAAATCATAAAAAATCGTTAAAATTTTGTGTGTGTGTGTGTGTGTGTAAAATCATAAAAAATCGTTAAAATTTTGTTTGTGTGTGTGTGTGTGTGTGTGTGTGTGTGTGTGTGTGTAAAATCATAAAAAATCGTTAAAATTTTGTGTGTGTGTGTGTGTGTGTGTGTGTAAAATTATAAAAAATCGTTAAAATTTTGTGTGTGTGTGTGTGTGTGTGTGTGTGTGTAAAATTATGAAAAATCGTTAAAATTTTGTGTGTGTGTGTGTAAAATCATGTAAAATCGTTAAAATTTTGTGTGTGTGTGTGTGTGTGTGTGTGTAAAATTATGAAAACTCGTTAAAATTGTGTGTGTGTGTGTGTGTGTGTGTGTGTGTAAAATCATGAAAATCGTTAAAAAAATTTGTGTGTGTGTGTGTAAAATCTTAAAAAATCGTTAAAATTTTGTGTGTGTGTGTGTGTGTGTGTGTGTAAAATCATGAAAATCGTTAAAATTTTGTGTGTGTGTGTGTGTGTGTGTGTGTGTGTGTGTGTGTGTGTGTGTGTAAAATCATGAAAACTCGTTAAAATTTTGTGTGTGTGTGTGTGTGTGTGTGTGTAAAATCATAAAAAATCGTTAAAATTTTGCGTGTGTGTGTGTGTGTGTGTGTAAAATCATAAAAAATCGTTAAAATTTTGCGTGTGTGTGTGTGTGTGTGTGTGTGTGTGTGTGTGTGTGTGTGTGTGTGTGTAAAATCATGAAAACTCGTTAAAATTTTGTGTGTGTGTGTGTGTGTGTGTGTGTAAAATCATAAAAAATCGTTAAAATTTTGCGTGTGTGTGTGTGTGTGTGTGTGTGTAAAATCATGAAAAATCGTTAAAATTTTGTGTGTCTGTGTGTGTGTGTGTGTGTGTGTGTGTGTGTGTGTGTGTAAAATCATAAAAAATCGTTAAAATTTTGTGTGTGTGTGTGTGTGTGTGTGTGTGTGTGTGTGTGTTTGTGTGTGTTGGTTATTTATACATACAGTATGTATACGCAATTGGTTATTTATACATACAGTATGTATACACAAATTGGTTATTTATACATACAGTATGTATACGCAATTGGTTATTTATACATACAGTATGTATACGCAATTGGTTATTTATACATACAGTATGTATACGCAATTGGTTATTTATACATACAGTATGTATACGCAATTGGTTATTTATACATACAGTATGTATACGCAATTGGTTATTTATACATACAGTATGTATACGCAATTGGTTATTTATACATACAGTATGTATACGCAATTGGTTATTTATACATACAGTATTTATACGCAATTAGTTATTTATACATACAGTATTTATACGCAATTAGTTATTTATACATACAGTATGTATACGTATGTGTGTGTGTGTGTTTGTCCGTGTGTGTGTGTTTGGCCGTGTGATATATATATATATATATATATATATATATATATATATACAAATAAACACAATTTAATATAAGTTATTTCTCTAGGTAATAATAATAATAATACGATATATTTGTATATATTACATTTTAATCTGATTAAAATAACATATCATCAAATATAAATATAATATAATCAATTAAAATATACATATTATACATAATAATAATATAAAATAAAATAATATATAATATAAAATAATATATAATTATAATAATAAATAAATAAAAAAAAATATACATGTACACTATTTTATTATTCATATCAAGTGCACGATTATATATTAATGGTAGGAGATCAGATTTGTGTTTTTAACAGAACAGCTGTTTGTCATTTACCATGTCTTGTCAAATCATGTTGTCAAATCATGTTGCAAATCGGTTTAAGTTAGAGAAAAAAGTTACTTAGTTATTTTGTAGAGAATTTTTTTTTGCTATATTAGTGAATTTTTTTAGAATTTTTCGAAAAAATTTTCTTTTAAAATTATATATCAATTTTTTTTTATTTTTTTGCAAACCAGTATAAATTAGAGGAAAAAGTTACTTACCTATTTTGTAGAGAATTTTTTTTTGCTATATTGGTGAAATTTTTTAGAATTTTTGGAAAATTTTTTTTTAAAAATTAGTTTTTAATTTTTTTCTCCTAAACGGTACATCCTAGAACAATGATTTTTTTACTGGATTATAGTATTTACTATTGCGCACATTTTTATATAGGACACCCGTTTCCCTAAACCTAACAGATTTCGAGAAAATAAAGAAAAAAAAAAAAAAAAGAGGAAAAAAAAAAAAATAACTAAGAAAGAAAAAGGAAGACAAAGGGATATAATATCCAAAACTAGTCTTTTTTTTTTTTTTTTTTTTTTTTTTTAAAAATAGTCATAATCTTGTAAAAAACAGTCATAACCTTGTGAAAAACAGTCATAATCTTGTGAAAAACAGTCATAATCTTGTGAAAAACAGTCATAATTTTGTAAAAAACAGTCATAACCTTGTGAAAAATAGTCATAATCTTGTAAAAAATAGTCATAATCTAGTAAAAAACAGTCATAACCTTGTGAAAAACAGTCATAATCTTGTAAAAAATAGTCATAATCTTGTAAAAAGCAGTCATAACCTTGTGAAAAATAATCATAACTTTGTAAAAAATAGTCATAATCTTGTAAAAAACAGTCATAACCTTGTGAAAAACAGTCATAACTTTGTAAAAAATAGTCATAATCTTGTAAAAAATAGTCATAATCTTGTGAAAAACAGTCATAATCTTGTAAAAAATAGTCATAATCTTGTAAAAAATAGTCATAACCTTGTGAAAAACAGTCATAACCTTGTGAAAAATAGTCATAATCTTGTAAAAAATAGTCATAATCTTGTAAAAAACAGTCATAACCTTGTAAAAAACAGTCATAATCTTGTAAAAAACAGTCATAACCTTGTGAAAAACAGTCATAATCTTGTAAAAAACAGTCATAATCTTGTAAAAAACAGTCATAACCTTGTGAAAAACAGTCATAATCTTGTAAAAAACAGTCATAATCTTGTAAAAAATAGTCATAACCTTGTGAAAAATAGTCATAATCTTGTAAAAAATAGTCATAATCTTGTAAAAAACTGTCATAATCTTGTAAAAAACAGTCATAACCTTGTGAAAAACAGTCATAATCTTGTAAAAAACAGTCATAACCTTGTGAAAAATAGTCATAATCTTGTAAAAAATAGTCATAATCTTGTAAAAAATAGTCATAATCTTGTAAAAAATAGTCATAATCTTGTAAAAAACTGTCATAACCTTGTGAAAAACAGTCATAATCTTGTGAAAAATAGTCATAACCTTGTAAAAAACAGTCATAATTTTGTAACAAAATAGTCATAATCTTGTAAAAAACAGTCATAACCTTGTGAAAAACAGTCATAACCTTGTAAAAAACAGTCATAATCTTGTAAAAAATAGTCATAACCTTGTGAAAAAAAGTCATAATCTTGTAAAAAATAGTCATAATCTTGTAAAAAATAGTCATAACTTTGTGAAAAACAGTCATAACCTTGTGAAAAACAGTCATAATCTTGTAAAAAATAGTCATAATCTTGTAAAAAACAGTCATAACCTTGTGAAAAACAGTCATAATCTTGTAAAAAATAGTCATAATCTTGTAAAAAATAGTCATAATCTTGTAAAAAATAGTCATAATCTTGTAAAAAAACAGTCATAACTTTGTAAAAAATAGTCATAATCTTGTAAAAAGCAGTCATAACCTTGTGAAAAACAATCATAATCTTGTAAAAAATAGTCATAATCTTGTAAAAAATAGTCATAATCTTGTGAAAAACAGACATAACTTTTAATAAAACCGTCATAATCATGTAAAATCCCAACCTTGGTTAAAATAAACTAAAATTCTTACAAAATTGCATTTATAATTTTATTTAAAATCATGTAAAATCCCAACCTTGGTTAAAATAATCTAATATTCTTACAAAATTGCATATATAATCTTATTTAAAATCATGTAAAATCCTAACCTTGGTTAAAATAATCTAAAATTCTTACAAAATTGCATATATAATTTTATTTAAAATCATGTAAAATCCCAACCTTCGTTAAAATAATCTAAAATTCTTACAAAATTGCATATATAATCTTATTTAAAATCATGTAAAATCCTAACCTTCGTTAAAATAATATAAAATTCTTACAAAATTGCATATATAATTTTATTAAAATCATGTAAAATCACAACCTTGGTTAAAATAATATAAAATTCTTACAAAATTGCATATATAATTTTCTTTAAAATCATGTAAAATCCCAACCTTCGTTAAAATAATCTAAAATTCTTACAAAATTGCATTTATAATTTTATTTAAAATCATGTAAAATCCTAACCTTGGTTAAAATAATCTAAAATTCTTACAAAATTGCATATATAATCTTATTTAAAATCATGTAAAATCTCAACCTTGGTTAAAATAATCTAAAATTCTTACAAAATTGCATATATAATCTTATTTAAAATCATGTAAAATCCTAACCTTTGTTAAAATCATCTAAAATTCTTACAAAATTGCATATATAATCTTATTTAAAATCATGTAAAATCCTAACCTTCGTTAAAATAATATAAAATTCTTACAAAATTGCATATATAATTTTATTTAAATTCATGTAAAATCCCAACCTTGGTTAAAATAATCTAAAATTCTTACAAAATTGCATTTATAATTTTATTTAAAATCATGTAAAATCCTAACCTTGGTTAAAATAATCTAAAATTCTTACAAAATTGCATTTATAATTTTATTTAAAATCATGTAAAAATTTTTGTAAAATCATAAAAAATCGTTAAAATTTTGTGTGTGTGTGTGTTTGTGTGTGTGTGTGTGTGTGTGTGTGTGTGTGTGTGTGTGTGTGTGTGTGTGTGTGTGTGTGTGTGTAAAATCATAAAAAATCGTTAAAATTTTGTGTGTGTGTGTGTGTGTGAAAAATCATAAAAAATCGTTAAAATTTTGTGTGTGTGTGTGTGTGTGTAAAATCATAAAAAATCGTTAAAATTTTGTTTGTGTGTGTGTGTGTGTGTGTGTGTGTGTGTGTGTGTGTAAAATCATAAAAAATCGTTAAAATTTTGTGTGTGTGTGTGTGTGTGTGTGTGTAAAATTATAAAAAATCGTTAAAATTTTGTGTGTGTGTGTGTGTGTGTGTGTGTGTGTGTAAAATTATGAAAAATCGTTAAAATTTTGTGTGTGTGTGTGTAAAATCATGTAAAATCGTTAAAATTTTGTGTGTGTGTGTGTGTGTGTGTGTGTAAAATTATGAAAACTCGTTAAAATTGTGTGTGTGTGTGTGTGTGTGTGTGTGTGTAAAATCATGAAAATCGTTAAAAAAATTTGTGTGTGTGTGTGTAAAATCTTAAAAAATCGTTAAAATTTTGTGTGTGTGTGTGTGTGTGTGTGTGTAAAATCATGAAAATCGTTAAAATTTTGTGTGTGTGTGTGTGTGTGTGTGTGTGTGTGTGTGTGTGTGTGTGTAAAATCATGAAAACTCGTTAAAATTTTGTGTGTGTGTGTGTGTGTGTGTGTAAAATCATAAAAAATCGTTAAAATTTTGCGTGTGTGTGTGTGTGTGTGTGTGTAAAATCATAAAAAATCGTTAAAATTTTGCGTGTGTGTGTGTGTGTGTGTGTGTGTGTGTGTGTGTGTGTGTGTGTGTGTGTAAAATCATGAAAACTCGTTAAAATTTTGTGTGTGTGTGTGTGTGTGTGTGTGTAAAATCATAAAAAATCGTTAAAATTTTGCGTGTGTGTGTGTGTGTGTGTGTGTGTAAAATCATGAAAAATCGTTAAAATTTTGTGTGTCTGTGTGTGTGTGTGTGTGTGTGTGTGTGTGTGTGTGTGTGTAAAATCATAAAAAATCGTTAAAATTTTGTGTGTGTGTGTGTGTGTGTGTGTGTGTGTGTGTGTGTTTGTGTGTGTTGGTTATTTATACATACAGTATGTATACGCAATTGGTTATTTATACATACAGTATGTATACACAAATTGGTTATTTATACATACAGTATGTATACGCAATTGGTTATTTATACATACAGTATGTATACGCAATTGGTTATTTATACATACAGTATGTATACGCAATTGGTTATTTATACATACAGTATGTATACGCAATTGGTTATTTATACATACAGTATGTATACGCAATTGGTTATTTATACATACAGTATGTATACGCAATTGGTTATTTATACATACAGTATGTATACGCAATTGGTTATTTATACATACAGTATTTATACGCAATTAGTTATTTATACATACAGTATTTATACGCAATTAGTTATTTATACATACAGTATGTATACGTATGTGTGTGTGTGTGTTTGTCCGTGTGTGTGTGTTTGGCCGTGTGATATATATATATATATATATATATATATATATATATATACAAATAAACACAATTTAATATAAGTTATTTCTCTAGGTAATAATAATAATAATACGATATATTTGTATATATTACATTTTAATCTGATTAAAATAACATATCATCAAATATAAATATAATATAATCAATTAAAATATACATATTATACATAATAATAATATAAAATAAAATAATATATAATATAAAATAATATATAATTATAATAATAAATAAATAAAAAAAAATATACATGTACACTATTTTATTATTCATATCAAGTGCACGATTATATATTAATGGTAGGAGATCAGATTTGTGTTTTTAACAGAACAGCTGTTTGTCATTTACCATGTCTTGTCAAATCATGTTGTCAAATCATGTTGCAAATCGGTTTAAGTTAGAGAAAAAAGTTACTTAGTTATTTTGTAGAGAATTTTTTTTTGCTATATTAGTGAATTTTTTTAGAATTTTTCGAAAAAATTTTCTTTTAAAATTATATATCAATTTTTTTTTATTTTTTTGCAAACCAGTATAAATTAGAGGAAAAAGTTACTTACCTATTTTGTAGAGAATTTTTTTTTGCTATATTGGTGAAATTTTTTAGAATTTTTGGAAAATTTTTTTTTAAAAATTAGTTTTTAATTTTTTTCTCCTAAACGGTACATCCTAGAACAATGATTTTTTTACTGGATTATAGTATTTACTATTGCGCACATTTTTATATAGGACACCCGTTTCCCTAAACCTAACAGATTTCGAGAAAATAAAGAAAAAAAAAAAAAAAAGAGGAAAAAAAAAAAAATAACTAAGAAAGAAAAAGGAAGACAAAGGGATATAATATCCAAAACTAGTCTTTTTTTTTTTTTTTTTTTTTTTTTTTTTAAGTCGCTGACCTCGAATCTGCGCAAGTACGCAAAGGAAGTAGTTTGCCAAGTAAATATTCTGTGTGAGTTAAATAAGTTTTTATTTAGTGGTATTGTAATTACAAAAAAAACATTATTTTACATATTACATTTATGTTTTACAATAACATATGTGTAATAAAAGTGTTCCGTTCATGAATGAAAATAACATTATACACAAAATTTATCTGGCCAACTGGTGTGATGTGTGATGTGGTTTTTGTTGTGATAAGTCATATTGTCCATATCTAACCAAACTTACAAATATTTTACTTTTTTTTAAATAAATGTTTTAACAAAAAAATGAAGCAGTTAGAAAACTGTAGGAAAACGTTCGTTGTTTTATTATTTATTATTATATCGAAGTACGTAACAACAGGAGGTAACGATCATGTAAATAACTCTATTACAAAACTTAATAAACTTATCGATGAACCGAAATGTTTCAAACTTAAAAAACTATGCAACGATTTACTACCGAGTGCGAGTGGTGATGATGATTTTGCCATTTTGTTGGAATGTTTACAAACAATAAATACCTCGGATATGAGAGAGTTAAAGAAAGACTGTCTGAACGTAATACGATCACATATCGAATCAATAATCGAAGACGCAAACGTACAAAATATGTTATATAACTCATGTGGCAGACAAATTATTGACAGTTTCGATTGTAAAATTACATCTACAAAAGCAGGTGAATATCTAGCTTGTATAATAGAAAAACGAGAAGAAATCACGAATGAGTTTTGCTTGAAAGATTTGGAAAAACTAGAAGCTATAGCTTTCTTAGATCTTCAATGGATATCACAATTTCTTCAAGTTTGTAATCACGATCTATCGAAGTTTCAGTGTAACAATAATGTACAAGAAACCAATAAAGATTTCCTATTGTTTAAAGGTCAATCATTAAGTTGTTTACAACAGGTTATTAAAGAATTGGAACCGAAATGTAAATCGCATGTACTTAAATTAACCGAAATGCAAGCGGATAATATTAAACTGGATCCGGATTTGTTTGCGGCTTGTGCTGGTGATCGATTACGGTTTTGTCGCGAATTTCAACCCGGTTCGGGTTTTGTATTTAAATGTTTAATGCAAAATCGTGGTGGTGGAAAAATGTCGGCTGCATGCGAGCAGCATTTGATAAGACGACAGAAACTTATTGCGCAAGATTTCAAAATAAGTAAAGGCATGATGAAAGCATGCAGAGAGGATATTCGTAAATCGCATTGTAGAAAACAAATATCCGAAGATAGAACGATACGATTAGCTCAGATTTTATTATGTTTGGAGAACTATGTTCGGAATGGTACGACGAAAGTTTCGTCAAGTTGTGAAGGAGAAATGATCGATCAACGGAAAATTCTAATGGAAGATTATCGATTGTCTCCGGAAATTGTAGACGGTTGTTCGTTGGATATACAAAGAGTTTGCGAGCAAGTTGTTACTGGACGTACTATACATTGTTTAATGGAACACGCCAAACCATCAAGAATGAGAGAAAAAAGAATAAGCGATCGATGTCAAAGAGCTGTAAGTTTCGATTTGATTGATTTGATTTAAAGGTTATGTTAAGTGTCATTTTAAAAAATTAGATACGTAATAAAAAATATTTTTTGTATTTTAACGAGAGTATAATGTATTATTCAAAATCATAATCTTGTAAAAAACAGTCATAATCTTGTAAAAAATAGTCATAACCTTGTGAAAAATAGTCATAATCTTGTAAAAAATAGTCATAATCTTGTAAAAAATTATCATAACCTTGTGAAAAATAGTCATAATCTTGTAAAAAACTGTCATAACCTTGTGAAAAACAGTCATAATCTTGTAAAAAATAGTCATAATCTAGTAAAAAACAGTCATAACCTTGTGAAAAACAGTCATAATTTTGTAAAAATTAGTCATAATTTTGTAAAAAAAACAGTCATAACCTTGTGAAAAATAGTCATAATCTTGTAAAAAATAGTCATAATCTTGTAAAAAACAGTCATAATCTTGTAAAAAATAGTCATAACCTTGTAAAAAATAGTCATAATCTTGTAAAAAATAGTCATAATCT
>OZ014569.1:117500-120000 GCA_963966155.1 Clivina fossor
AAAAAAAAAACTCTAAGGACAAAAAAGGAAGAGAAAGGCACAAGGATAAATATCCAATACGTAACTTTTTTTTTTTTTTTTTTTTTTTTTTTTTTTAACTCGCTGACCTCGAATCTGCGCAAGTACGCAAAGGAAGTAGTTTGCCAAGTAAATATTCTGTGTAAGTTAAATGAGTTTTTTATTTGATGGTTTTGTAATTACAAAAAAAACATTATTTTACATATTACATTTATGTTTTACAATAACATATGTGTAATAAAAGTGTTCCGTTCATGAATGAAAATAACATTATACACAAAATTTATCTGGCCAACTGGTGTGATGTGTGATGTGGTTTTTGTTGTGATAAGTCATATTGTCCATATCTAACCAAACTTACAAATATTTTACTTTTTTTTAAATAAATGTTTTAACAAAAAAATGAAGCAGTTAGAAAACTGTAGGAAAACGTTCGTTGTTTTATTATTTATTATTATATCGAAGTACGTAACAACAGGAGGTAACGATCATGTAAATAACTCTATTACAAAACTTAATAAACTTATCGATGAACCGAAATGTTTCAAACTTAAAAAACTATGCAACGATTTACTACCGAGCGCCGGTGATGATGATGATGATTTTGCCATTTTGTTGGAATGTTTACAAACAATAAATACCTCGGATATGAGAGAGTTAAAGAAAGACTGTCTGAACGTAATACGATCACATATAGAATCAATCATCGAAGACGCAAACGTACAAAATATGTTATATAACTCATGTGGCAGACAAATTATTGACAGTTTCGATTGTAAAATTACACCATCTACAAAAGCAGGTGAATATCTAGCTTGTATAATAGAAAAACGAGAAGAAATCACGAATGAGTTTTGCTTGAAAGATTTGGAAAAACTAGAAGCTATAGCTTTCTTAGATCTTCAATGGATATCACAATTTCTTCAAGTTTGTAATCACGATCTTTCAAAGTTTCAGTGTAACAATAATGTACAAGAAACCAATAAAGATTTCCTATTGTTTAAAGGTCAATCATTAAGTTGTTTACAACAAGTTATTAAAGAATTGGAACCGAAATGTAAATCGCATGTACTTAAATTAACCGAAATGCAAGCGGATAATATTAAACTGGATCCGGAGTTATTTGCGGCTTGTGCTGGCGATAGATTACGGTTTTGTCGCGAATTTCAACCCGGTTCGGGTTTCGTATTTAAATGTTTAATGCAAAATCGTGGTGGTGGAAAAATGTCGGCTGCATGCGAGCAGCATTTGATACGAAGACAGAAACTTATTGCGCAAGATTTCAAAATAAGTAAAGGCATGATGAAAGCATGCAGAGAGGATATTCGTAAATCGCATTGTAGAAAACAAATATCCGAAGATAGAACGATACGATTAGCTCAAATTCTATTGTGTTTGGAGAACTATGTTCGGAATGGTACGACGACGAAAGTTTCGTCAAGTTGTCAAGGAGAAATGATCGATCAACGGAAAATTCTAATGGAAGATTATCGATTGTCTCCGGAAATTGTAGACGGTTGTTCGTTGGATATACAAAGAGTTTGCGAGCAAGTTGTTACTGGACGTACTATACATTGTTTAATGGAACACGCCAAACCATCAAGAATGAGAGAAAAAAGAATAAGCGATCGATGTCAAAGAGCTGTAAGTTTCGATTTGATTGATTTGATTTAAAGGTTATGTTAAGTGTCATTTTAAAAAATTAGATACGTAATAAAAAATATTTTTTGTATTTTAACGAGAGTATAATGTATTATTCAAAATCATAATCTTGTAAAAAACAGTCATAATCTTGTAAAAAATAGTCATAACCTTGTGAAAAATAGTCATAATCTTGTAAAAAATAGTCATAATCTTGTAAAAAATTATCATAACCTTGTGAAAAATAGTCATAATCTTGTAAAAAACTGTCATAACCTTGTGAAAAACAGTCATAATCTTGTAAAAAATAGTCATAATCTAGTAAAAAACAGTCATAACCTTGTGAAAAACAGTCATAATTTTGTAAAAATTAGTCATAATTTTGTAAAAAAAACAGTCATAACCTTGTGAAAAATAGTCATAATCTTGTAAAAAATAGTCATAATCTTGTAAAAAACAGTCATAATCTTGTAAAAAATAGTCATAACCTTGTAAAAAATAGTCATAATCTTGTAAAAAATAGTCATAATCTTGTAAAAAACAGTCATAATCTTAAAAAAAAAGTCATAACCTTGTAAAAAACATTCATAATCTTGTAAAAATTAGTCATAATCTTGTAAAAAAACAGTCATAACTTTGTGAAAA
Source organism: Clivina fossor (assembly GCA_963966155.1). Lineage (NCBI taxonomy): Eukaryota > Metazoa > Arthropoda > Insecta > Coleoptera > Carabidae > Clivina > Clivina fossor. The sequence continues at coordinate 119,805 of OZ014569.1, forward strand.
ACAGTCATACTCTTGTAAAAAATAGTCATAACCTTGTAAAAAAATAGTCATAACCTTGTGAAAAACAGTCATAATCTTGTAAAAAATAGTCATAATCTTGTAAAAAACAGTCATAATCTTGTAAAAAACAGTCATAACCTTGTAAAAAATAGTCATAATCTTGTAAAAAACAGTCATAACTTTGTGAAAAACAGTC
>OZ014569.1:125000-127500 GCA_963966155.1 Clivina fossor
AACTGGTGTGATGTGTGATGTGGTTTTTGTTGTGATAAGTCATATTGTCCATATCTAACCAAACTTACAAATATTTTACTTTTTTTTAAATAAATGTTTTAACAAAAAAATGAAGCAGTTAGAAAACTGTAGGAAAACGTTCGTTGTTTTATTATTTATTATTATATCGAAGTACGTAACAACAGGAGGTAACGATCATGTAAATAACTCTATTACAAAACTTAATAAACTTATCGATGAACCGAAATGTTTCAAACTTAAAAAACTATGCAACGATTTACTACCGAGCGCCGGTGATGATGATGATGATTTTGCCATTTTGTTGGAATGTTTACAAACAATAAATACCTCGGATATGAGAGAGTTAAAGAAAGACTGTCTGAACGTAATACGATCACATATAGAATCAATCATCGAAGACGCAAACGTACAAAATATGTTATATAACTCATGTGGCAGACAAATTATTGACAGTTTCGATTGTAAAATTACACCATCTACAAAAGCAGGTGAATATCTAGCTTGTATAATAGAAAAACGAGAAGAAATCACGAATGAGTTTTGCTTGAAAGATTTGGAAAAACTAGAAGCTATAGCTTTCTTAGATCTTCAATGGATATCACAATTTCTTCAAGTTTGTAATCACGATCTTTCAAAGTTTCAGTGTAACAATAATGTACAAGAAACCAATAAAGATTTCCTATTGTTTAAAGGTCAATCATTAAGTTGTTTACAACAAGTTATTAAAGAATTGGAACCGAAATGTAAATCGCATGTACTTAAATTAACCGAAATGCAAGCGGATAATATTAAACTGGATCCGGAGTTATTTGCGGCTTGTGCTGGCGATAGATTACGGTTTTGTCGCGAATTTCAACCCGGTTCGGGTTTCGTATTTAAATGTTTAATGCAAAATCGTGGTGGTGGAAAAATGTCGGCTGCATGCGAGCAGCATTTGATACGAAGACAGAAACTTATTGCGCAAGATTTCAAAATAAGTAAAGGCATGATGAAAGCATGCAGAGAGGATATTCGTAAATCGCATTGTAGAAAACAAATATCCGAAGATAGAACGATACGATTAGCTCAAATTCTATTGTGTTTGGAGAACTATGTTCGGAATGGTACGACGACGAAAGTTTCGTCAAGTTGTCAAGGAGAAATGATCGATCAACGGAAAATTCTAATGGAAGATTATCGATTGTCTCCGGAAATTGTAGACGGTTGTTCGTTGGATATACAAAGAGTTTGCGAGCAAGTTGTTACTGGACGTACTATACATTGTTTAATGGAACACGCCAAACCATCAAGAATGAGAGAAAAAAGAATAAGCGATCGATGTCAAAGAGCTGTAAGTTTCGATTTGATTGATTTGATTTAAAGGTTATGTTAAGTGTCATTTTAAAAAATTAGATACGTAATAAAAAATATTTTTTGTATTTTAACGAGAGTATAATGTATTATTCAAAATCATAATCTTGTAAAAAACAGTCATAATCTTGTAAAAAATAGTCATAACCTTGTGAAAAATAGTCATAATCTTGTAAAAAATAGTCATAATCTTGTAAAAAATTATCATAACCTTGTGAAAAATAGTCATAATCTTGTAAAAAACTGTCATAACCTTGTGAAAAACAGTCATAATCTTGTAAAAAATAGTCATAATCTAGTAAAAAACAGTCATAACCTTGTGAAAAACAGTCATAATTTTGTAAAAATTAGTCATAATTTTGTAAAAAAAACAGTCATAACCTTGTGAAAAATAGTCATAATCTTGTAAAAAATAGTCATAATCTTGTAAAAAACAGTCATAATCTTGTAAAAAATAGTCATAACCTTGTAAAAAATAGTCATAATCTTGTAAAAAATAGTCATAATCTTGTAAAAAACAGTCATAATCTTAAAAAAAAAGTCATAACCTTGTAAAAAACATTCATAATCTTGTAAAAATTAGTCATAATCTTGTAAAAAAACAGTCATAACTTTGTGAAAAACAGTCATACTCTTGTAAAAAATAGTCATAACCTTGTAAAAAAATAGTCATAACCTTGTGAAAAACAGTCATAATCTTGTAAAAAATAGTCATAATCTTGTAAAAAACAGTCATAATCTTGTAAAAAACAGTCATAACCTTGTAAAAAATAGTCATAATCTTGTAAAAAACAGTCATAACTTTGTGAAAAACAGTCATAATCTTGTAAAAAACAGTCATAACTTTTAATAAAATCGTCATAATCATGTAAAATCTGTACAACCTTGGTTAAAATAAACTAAAATTCTTACAAAATTGCATATATAATCTTATTTAAAATCATGTAAAATCCCAACCTTCGTTAAAATAATCTAAAATTCTTACAAAATTGCATTTATAATTTTATTTAAAATCATGTAAAATCCTAACCTTGGTTAAAATAATCTAAAATTCTTACAAAATTGCATATATAATCTTATTTAAAATCATGTAAAATCTCAACCTTGGTTAAAATAATCTAAAATTCTT
>OZ014569.1:132500-135000 GCA_963966155.1 Clivina fossor
TTGCCATTTTGTTGGAATGTTTACAAACAATAAATACCTCGGATATGAGAGAGTTAAAGAAAGACTGTCTGAACGTAATACGATCACATATAGAATCAATCATCGAAGACGCAAACGTACAAAATATGTTATATAACTCATGTGGCAGACAAATTATTGACAGTTTCGATTGTAAAATTACACCATCTACAAAAGCAGGTGAATATCTAGCTTGTATAATAGAAAAACGAGAAGAAATCACGAATGAGTTTTGCTTGAAAGATTTGGAAAAACTAGAAGCTATAGCTTTCTTAGATCTTCAATGGATATCACAATTTCTTCAAGTTTGTAATCACGATCTTTCAAAGTTTCAGTGTAACAATAATGTACAAGAAACCAATAAAGATTTCCTATTGTTTAAAGGTCAATCATTAAGTTGTTTACAACAAGTTATTAAAGAATTGGAACCGAAATGTAAATCGCATGTACTTAAATTAACCGAAATGCAAGCGGATAATATTAAACTGGATCCGGAGTTATTTGCGGCTTGTGCTGGCGATAGATTACGGTTTTGTCGCGAATTTCAACCCGGTTCGGGTTTCGTATTTAAATGTTTAATGCAAAATCGTGGTGGTGGAAAAATGTCGGCTGCATGCGAGCAGCATTTGATACGAAGACAGAAACTTATTGCGCAAGATTTCAAAATAAGTAAAGGCATGATGAAAGCATGCAGAGAGGATATTCGTAAATCGCATTGTAGAAAACAAATATCCGAAGATAGAACGATACGATTAGCTCAAATTCTATTGTGTTTGGAGAACTATGTTCGGAATGGTACGACGACGAAAGTTTCGTCAAGTTGTCAAGGAGAAATGATCGATCAACGGAAAATTCTAATGGAAGATTATCGATTGTCTCCGGAAATTGTAGACGGCTGTTCGTTGGATATACAAAGAGTTTGCGAGCAAGTTGTTACTGGACGTACTATACATTGTTTAATGGAACACGCCAAACCATCAAGAATGAGAGAAAAAAGAATAAGCGATCGGTGTCAAAGAGCTGTAAGTATTGATTGATTGATTTGATTTAAAGGTTATGTTAAGTGTCATTTTAAAAAAACTAACATAAAAATTAGATACGTAATAAAAAATATTTTTTGTATTTTAACGAGAGTATAATGTATTATTCAAAATCATAATCTTGTAAAAAACAGTCATAATCTTGTAAAAAATAGTCATAACCTTGTGAAAAATAGTCATAATCTTGTAAAAAACAGTCATAATCTTGTAAAAAACAGACATAACCTTGTAAAAAACAGTCATAACTTTTAATAAAACCGTCATAATCATGTAAAATCTGTACAACCTTGGTTAAAATAAACTAAAATTCTTACAAAATTGCATATATAATCTTATTTAAAATCATGTAAAATCCCAACCTTGGTTAAAATAATCTAAAATTCTTACAAAATTGCATATTTAATCTTATTTAAAATCATGTAAAATCCCAACCTTGGTTAAAATAATATAAAATTCTTACAAAATTGCATATTTAATCTTATTTAAAATCATGTAAAATCCTAACCTTGGTTAAAATAATCTAAAATTCTTACAAAATTGCATTTATAATTTTATTTAAAATCATAAAAAATCCCAACCTTGGTTAAAATCATCTAAAATTCTTACAAAATTGCATATATAATTTTATTTAAAATCATATAAAATCCCAACCTTCGTTAAAATAATCTAAAATTCTTACAAAATTGCATATATAATTTTATTTAAAATCATGTAAAATCCTAACCTTTGTTAAAATAATCTACAATTCTTACAAAATTGCATATATAATTTTATTTAAAATCATGTAAAATCCTAACCTTTGTTAAAATAATCTACAATTCTTACAAAATTGCATATATAATTTTATTTAAAATCATGTAAAATCCTAACCTTTGTTAGAATAATCTACAATTCTTACAAAATTGCATATATAATTTTATTTAAAATCATGTAAAATCCCAACCTTCGTTAAAATAATCTAAAATTCTTACAAAATTGCATTTATAATTTTATTTAAAATCATGTAAAAATTTTTGTAAAATCATAAAAAATCGTTAAAATTTTGTGTGTGTGTGTGTGTAAAATCATGAAAACTCGTTAAAATTTTGTGTGTGTGTAAAATCATAAAAAATCGTTAAAATTTTGTTTGTGTGTGTGTGTGTGTGTGTGTGTGTGTGTGTGTAAAATCATAAAAAATCGTTAAAATTTTGTGTGTGTGTGTGTGTGTGTGTGTGTGAAAAATCGTTAAAATTTTGTGTGTGTGTGTGTGTGTGTGTGTGTGTGTGTAAAATCATGAAAAATCGTTAAAATTTTGTGTGTGTGTGTGTGTGTGTGAAAAATCATAAAAAATCGTTAAAATTTTGTGTGTGTGTGTGTGTGTGTGTGTAAAATTATAAAAAATCGTTAAAATTTTGTGTGTGTGTGTGTGTGTGTGTGTACAATTATAAAAAATCGTTAAAATT
>OZ014569.1:137500-147500 GCA_963966155.1 Clivina fossor
TTTATACATACAGTATGTATACGCAATTGGTTATTTATACATACAGTATGTATACAAAAATTGGTTATTTATACATACAGTATATATACGCAATTAGTTATTTATACATACAGTATGTATACACAAATTGGTTATTTATACATACAGTATGTATACAAAAATTGGTTATTTATACATACAGTATGTATACGCAATTGGTTATTTATACATACAGTATGTATACACAAATTGGTTATTTATACATACAGTATGTATACGCAATTGGTTATTTATACATACAGTATATATACGCAATTAGTTATTTATACATACAGTATGTATACGTATGTGTGTGTGTGTTTGTCCGTGTGTGTGTGTGTGTGTTTGGCCGTGTGATATATATATATATATATATATATATATATATATATATATATATATATATATATATATATATACAAATAAACACAATTTAATATAAGTTATTTCTCTAGGTAATAATAATAATACGATATATTTGTATATATTACATTTTAATCTGATTAAAATAACATATCATCAAATATAAATATAATATAATCAATTAAAATATACATAATATACATAATAATAATATAAAATAAAATAATATATAATATAAAATAATATATAATTATAATAATAAATAAATAAAAAAAAATATGCATGTACACTATTTTATTATTCATATCAAGTGCACGATTATATATTAATGGTAGGAGATCAGATTTGTGTTTTTAACAGAACAGCTGTTTGTCATTTACCATATCTTGTCAAATTATGTTGCAAACCGGTTTAAGTTAGAGAAAAAAGTTACTTAGCTATTTTGTAGAGAATTTTTTTTTGCTATATTAGAGATTTTTTTTAGAATTTTTGGAAATAAATTTTCTTTTAAAATTATATATCAATTCTTTTTTATTTTTTTGCAAACCAGTAGGAATTAGAGGAAAAAGTTACTTAGCTATTTTGTAGAGAATTTTTTTTTGCTATATTGGTGATTTTTTTTAGAATTTTTGGAAAAAATTATTTTAAAATTTGGTTTTTAATTTTTTTCTCCTAAACGGTACATCCTAGAATAATGATTTTTTTACTGGATTATAGTATTTACTATTGCGCACATTTTTATATAGGACACCCGTTTCCCTAAACCTAACAGATTTCGAGAAAATAAAGAAAAAAAAAAAAAAAAGAGGAAAAAAAAAAAAATAACTAAGAAAGAAAAAGGAAGACAAAGGGATATAATATCCAAAACTAGTCTTTTTTTTTTTTTTTTTTTTTTTTTAAGTCGCTGACCTCGACTCTGCGCAAGTACGCAAAGGAAGTAGTTTGCCAGTTAAATATTCTATTTTCGCTATTTTTTAGTTACAAAAAAAAAATAATAGATGGTACTGCGAGTATAGAAATTAAATAAATTTCATTATTTTAATTGTAAAATATATAAAAAACAAATAAATATGAAACATTATAGTAAAATAAATAAATAATATATAAAAAAAAGCATATACGTTGTAAATTAATTTCAGATTTTATTTTGACAGCAATGTAACCTATATAGGATGTGGTTTTTGTTGTGATAAGTCATATTGTCCATATCTAACCAAACTTACAAATATTTTACTTTTTAAATAAATGTTTTACGAAATTAATAATACATAACAACAAAAAAAATGAAGCAGTTAGAAAACAGTAGCAAAACGTTCGTTGTTTTATTATTTATTATTATATCGAAGTACGTAACAACAGGAGGTAACGATCATGTAAATAACTCTATTACAAAACTTAATAAACTTATCGATGAACCGAAATGTTTCAAACTTAAAAAACTATGCAACGATTTACTACCAAGCGGTGATGATGATTTTGCCATTTTGTTGGAATGTTTACAAACAATAAATACCTCGGATATGAGAGAGTTAAAGAAAGACTGTCTGAACGTAATACGATCACATATAGAATCAATCATCGAAGACGCAAACGTACAAAATATGTTATATAACTCATGTGGCAGACAATTGGTTGACAGTTTCGATTGTAAAATTACATCTACAAAAGCAGGTGAATATCTAGCTTGTATAATAGAAAAACGAGAAGAAATCACGAATGAGTTTTGCTTGAAAGATTTGGAAAAACTAGAAGCTATAGCTTTCTTAGAACTTCAATGGATATCACAATTTCTTCAAGTTTGTAATCACGATCTAACGAAGTTTCAATGTACAAGTGTACAAGAAACCAATAAAGATTTCCTATTGTTTAAAGGTCAATCATTAAGTTGTTTACAACAGGTTATTAAAGAATTGGAACCGAAATGTAAATCGCATGTACTTAAATTAACCGAAATGCAAGCGGATAATATTAAACTGGATCCGGATTTGTTTGCGGCTTGTGCTGGCGATAGATTACGGTTTTGTCGCGAATTTCAACCCGGTTCGGGTTTCGTATTTAAATGTTTAATGCAAAATCGTGGTGGTGGAAAAATGTCGGCTGCATGCGAGCAGCATTTGATACGAAGACAGAAACTTATTGCGCAAGATTTCAAAATAAGTAAAGGCATGATGAAAGCATGCAGAGAGGATATTCGTAAATCGCATTGTAGAAAACAAATATCCGAAGATAGAACGATACGATTAGCTCAAATTCTATTGTGTTTGGAGAACTATGTTCGGAATGGTACGACGACGAAAGTTTCGTCAAGTTGTGAAGGAGAAATGATCGATCAACGGAAAATTCTAATGGAAGATTATCGATTGTCTCCGGAAATTGTCGATGGTTGTTCGTTGGATATACAAAGAGTTTGCGAGCAAGTTGTTACTGGACGTACTATACATTGTTTAATGGAACACGCCAAACCATCAAGAATGAGAGAAAAAAGAATAAGCGATCGATGTCAAAGAGCTGTAAGTATTGATTGATTGATTGATTTGATTTAAAGGTTATGTTAAGTGTCATTTTAAAAAAACTAACATAAAAATTAGATACGTAATAAAAAATATTTTTTTGTATTTTAACGAGAGTATAATGTATTATTCAAAATCATAATCTTGTAAAAAACAGTCATAATCTTGTAAAAAATAGTCATAACCTTGTGAAAAATAGTCATAATCTTGTAAAAAACAGTCATAACCTTGTGAAAAACAGTCATAATCTTGTGAAAAACAGTCATAATCTTGTGAAAAACAGTCATAATTTTGTAAAAAACAGTCATAACCTTGTGAAAAATAGTCATAATCTTGTAAAAAATAGTCATAATCTTGTAAATAACAGTCATAACCTTGTGAAAAACAGTCATAATCTTGTAAAAAATAGTCATAATCTTGTAAAAAACAGTCATAATCTTGTAAAAAACAGTCATAACCTTGTGAAAAACAGTCATAATCTTGTAAAAGATAGTCATAATTTTGTAAAAAAAAGTCATAACCTTGTAAAAAATAGTCATAATCTTGTAAAAAAAACTGTCATAATCTTGTAAAAAACAGTCATAACTTTGTGAAAAATAATCATAATCTTGTAAAAAACAGTCATAACCTTGTGAAAAACAGTCATAATCTTGTAAAAAATAGTCATAATCTTGTAAAAAACAGTCATAACTTTGTGAAAAACAGTCATAATCTTGTAAAAAATAGTCATAATCTTGTAAAAAACAGTCATAATCTTGTAAAAAATAGTCATAACCTTGTAAAAAAACAGTCATAATTTTGTAAAAAACAGTCATAATCCCAACCTTGGTTAAAATAATCTAAAATTCTTACAAAATTGCATATATAATTTTATTTAAAATCATGTAAAATCCCAACCTTGGTTAAAATAAACTAAAATTCTTACAAAATTGCATTTATAATTTTATTTAAAATCATGTAAAATCCCAACCTTCGTTAAAATAATCTAAAATTCTTACAAAATTGCATATATAATCTTATTTAAAATCATGTAAAATCCTAACCTTCGTTAAAATAATATAAAATTCTTACAAAATTGCATATATAATTTTATTAAAATCATGTAAAATCACAACCTTGGTTAAAATAATATAAAATTCTTACAAAATTGCATATATAATTTTATTTAAAATCATGTAAAATCCCAACCTTCGTTAAAATAATCTAAAATTCTTACAAAATTGCATTTATAATTTTATTTAAAATCATGTAAAATCCTAACCTTGGTTAAAATAATCTAAAATTCTTACAAAATTGCATTTATAATTTTATTTAAAATCATGTAAAAATTTTTGTAAAATCATAAAAACTCGTTAAAATTTTGTGTGTGTGTGTGTGTGTGTGTGTGTGTGTGTGTGTGTGTAAAATCATAAAAAATCGTTAAAATTTTGTTTGTGTGTGTGTGTGTGTGTGTGTGTGTAAAATTATAAAAAATCGTTAAAATTTTGTGTGTGTGTGTGTGTGTGTGTGAAAAATCATAAAAAATCGTTAAAATTTTGTGTGTGTGTGTGTGTGTGTGTGTGTGTGTGTGTGTGTGTGTGTGTGTGTGTAAAATTATGAAAAATCGTTAAAATTTTGTGTGTGTGTGTGTGTAAAATTATGAAAACTCGTTAAAATTGTGTGTGTGTGTGTGTGTGTGTGTGTGTAAAATCATGAAAATCGTTAAAAAAATTTGTGTGTGTGTGTGTGTAAAATCTTAAAAAATCGTTAAAATTTTGTGTGTGTGTGTGTAAAATCATGAAAATCGTTAAAATTTTGTGTGTGTGTGTGTGTGTGTGTGTGTGTGTGTAAAATCATGAAAACTCGTTAAAATTTTGTGTGTGTGTGTGTGTGTGTGTGTGTGTGTGTGTGTGTAAAATCATGAAAACTCGTTAAAATTTTGTGTGTGTGTGTGTGTGTGTGTGTGTGTGTGTAAAATCATAAAAAATCGTTAAAATTTTGCGTGTGTGTGTGTGTGTGTGTGTGTGTGTGTGTAAAATCATGAAAAATCGTTAAAATTTTGTGTGTCTGTGTGTGTGTGTGTGTGTGTGTGTGTGTGTGTAAAATCATAAAAAATCGTTAAAATTTTGTGTGTGTGTGTGTGTGTGTGTGTGTGTGTGTGTGTGTGTGTGTGTGTGTGTGTGTGTGTGTAAAATCATGTAAAATCGTTAAAATTTTGTGTGTGTGTGTGTGTAAAATTATGAAAACTCGTTAAAATTGTGTGTGTGTGTGTGTGTGTGTGTGTGTGTAAAATCATGAAAATCGTTAAAAAAATTTGTGTGTGTGTGTGTAAAATCTTAAAAAATCGTTAAAATTTTGTGTGTGTGTGTGTGTGTGTGTGTGTGTGTGTAAAATCATGAAAACTCGTTAAAATTTTGTGTGTGTGTGTGTGTGTGTGTGTGTGTGTGTGTAAAATCATAAAAAATCGTTAAAATTTTGCGTGTGTGTGTGTGTGTGTGTGTGTGTGTGTGTGTGTGTAAAATCATAAAAAATCGTTAAAATTTTGCGTGTGTGTGTGTGTGTGTGTGTGTGTAAAATCATGAAAACTCGTTAAAATTTTGTGTGTGTGTGTGTGTGTGTGTGTGTGTGTGTGTAAAATCATAAAAAATCGTTAAAATTTTGCGTGTGTGTGTGTGTGTGTGTGTGTGTGTGTAAAATCATGAAAAATCGTTAAAATTTTGTGTGTGTGTGTGTGTGTGTGTGTGTGTGTGTGTGTGTGTGTGTGTGTGTGTGTGTGTGTGTGTGTGTAAAATCATAAAAAATCGTTAAAATTTTGTGTGTTTGTGTGTGTGTGTGTGTGTGTGTGTGTGTGTGTGTGTGTGTGTGTGAGTGTTTGTGTGTGTTGGTTATTTATACATACAGTATGTATACGCAATTGGTTATTTATACATACAGTATGTATACAAAAATTGGTTATTTATACATACAGTATGTATACGCAATTGGTTATTTATACATACAGTATGTATACGCAATTGGTTATTTATACATACAGTATGTATACGCAATTGGTTATTTATACATACAGTATGTATACGCAATTGGTTATTTATACATACAGTATGTATACACAAATTGGTTATTTATACATACAGTATGTATACGCAATTGGTTATTTATACATACAGTATGTATACAAAAATTGGTTATTTATACATACTGTATGTATACGCAATTAATTATTTATACATACAGTATGTATACGCAATTGGTTATTTATACATACAGTATGTATACGCAATTGGTTATTTATACATACAGTATGTATACACAAATTGGTTATTTATACATACAGTATGTATACGCAATTGGTTATTTATACATACAGTATGTATACAAAAATTGGTTATTTATACATACAGTATGTATACGCAATTGGTTATTTATACATACAGTATGTATACGCAATTGGTTATTTATACATACAGTATGTATACGCAATTGGTTATTTATACATACAGTATGTATACGCAATTGGTTATTTATACATACAGTATGTATACAAAAATTGGTTATTTATACATACAGTATGTATACGCAATTGGTTATTTATACATACAGTATGTATACGCAATTGGTTATTTATACATACAGTATGTATACGCAATTGGTTATTTATACATACAGTATGTATACGCAATTGGTTATTTATACATACAGTATGTATACAAAAATTGGTTATTTATACATACAGTATGTATACGCAATTGGTTATTTATACATACAGTATGTATACGCAATTGGTTATTTATACATACAGTATGTATACGCAATTGGTTATTTATACATACAGTATGTATACGCAATTGGTTATTTATACATTCAGTATGTATACGCAATTGGTTATTTATACATACAGAATATATACGCAATTAGTTATTTATACATACAGTATGTATACGTATGTGTGTGTGTGTTTGTCCGTGTGTGTGTGTTTGTCCGTGTGTGTGTGTGTGTTTGGCCGTGTGATATATATATATATATATATATATATATATATATATATATATATATATATATATACAAATAAACACAATTTAATATAAGTTATTTCTCTAGGTAATAATAATAATACGATATATTTGTATATATTACATTTTAATCTGATTAAAATAACATATCATCAAATATAAATATAATATAATCAATTAAAATATACATAATATACATAATAATAATATAAAATAAAATAATATATAATATAAAATAATATATAATAATAATAAATTATAAAAAAAAAATATATATGAACACTATTTTATTATTCATATCAAGTGCACGATTATATATTAATGGTAGGAGATCAGATTTGTGTTTTTAACAGAACAGCTGTTTGTCATTTACCATATCTTGTCAAATCCTGTTGCAAACCGGTTTAAGTTAGAGAAAAAAGTTACTTAGCTATTTTGTAGAGAATTTTTTTTTGCTATATTAGTGAATTTTTTTAGAATTTTTCGAAAAAATTTTCTTTTAAAATTATATATCAATTCTTTTTTATTTTTTTGCAAACCAGTATAAATTAGAGGAAAAAGTTACTTAGCTATTTTGTAGAGAATTTTTTTTTGCTATATTGGTGATTTTTTTTAGAATTTTTGAAAAAAATTATTTTAAAAATTAGTTTTTAATTTTTTTCTCCTAAACGGTACATCCTAGAATAATGATTTTTTTACTGGATTATAGTATTTACTATTGCGCACATTTTTATATAGGACACCCGTTTCCCTAAACCTAACAGATTTCGAGATAATAAACAAAAAAAAAAATAATAATAAGGAAAAAAAAAAAACTCTAAGGACAAAAAAGGAAGGAAAAGGCACAGGGATAATTATCCAATACCTAACTTTTTTTTTTTTTTTTTTTTTTTTTTTTTTTTTAACTCGCTGACCTCGAATCTGCGCAAGTACGCAAAGGAAGTAGTTTGCCAGTTAAATATTCTATTTTCGCTATTTTTTAGTTACAAAAAAAAAATAATAGATGGTACTGCGAGTATAGAAATTAAATAAATTTCATTATTTTAATTGTAAAATATATAAAAAACAAATAAATATGAAACATTATAGTAAAATAAATAAATAATATATAAAAAAAAGCATATACGTTGTAAATTAATTTCAGATTTTATTTTGACAGCAATGTAACCTATATAGGATGTGGTTTTTGTTGTGATAAGTCATATTGTCCATATCTAACCAAACTTACAAATATTTTACTTTTTAAATAAATGTTTTACGAAATTAATAATACATAACAACAAAAAAAATGAAGCAGTTAGAAAACAGTAGCAAAACGTTCGTTGTTTTATTATTTATTATTATATCGAAGTACGTAACAACAGGAGGTAACGATCATGTAAATAACTCTATTACAAAACTTAATAAACTTATCGATGAACCGAAATGTTTCAAACTTAAAAAACTATGCAACGATTTACTACCAAGCGGTGATGATGATTTTGCCATTTTGTTGGAATGTTTACAAACAATAAATACCTCGGATATGAGAGAGTTAAAGAAAGACTGTCTGAACGTAATACGATCACATATAGAATCAATCATCGAAGACGCAAACGTACAAAATATGTTATATAACTCATGTGGCAGACAATTGGTTGACAGTTTCGATTGTAAAATTACATCTACAAAAGCAGGTGAATATCTAGCTTGTATAATAGAAAAACGAGAAGAAATCACGAATGAGTTTTGCTTGAAAGATTTGGAAAAACTAGAAGCTATAGCTTTCTTAGAACTTCAATGGATATCACAATTTCTTCAAGTTTGTAATCACGATCTAACGAAGTTTCAATGTACAAGTGTACAAGAAACCAATAAAGATTTCCTATTGTTTAAAGGTCAATCATTAAGTTGTTTACAACAGGTTATTAAAGAATTGGAACCGAAATGTAAATCGCATGTACTTAAATTAACCGAAATGCAAGCGGATAATATTAAACTGGATCCGGAGTTATTTGCGGCTTGTGCTGGCGATAGATTACGGTTTTGTCGCGAATTTCAACCGGGTTCGGGTTTCGTATTTAAATGTTTAATGCAAAATCGTGGTGGTGGAAAAATGTCGGCTGCATGCGAGCAGCATTTGATACGAAGACAGAAACTTATTGCGCAAGATTTCAAAATAAGTAAAGGCATGATGAAAGCATGCAGAGAGGATATTCGTAAATCGCATTGTAGAAAACAAATATCCGAAGATAGAACGATACGATTAGCTCAAATTCTATTGTGTTTGGAGAACTATGTTCGGAATGGTACGACGACGAAAGTTTCGTCAAGTTGTCAAGGAGAAATGATCGATCAACGGAAAATTCTAATGGAAGATTATCGATTGTCTCCGGAAATTGTCGATGGTTGTTCGTTGGATATACAAAGAGTTTGCGAGCAAGTTGTTACTGGACGTACTATACATTGTTTAATGGAACACGCCAAACCATCAAGAATGAGAGAAAAAAGAATAAGCGATCGATGTCAAAGAGCTGTAAGTTTCGATTTGATTGATTTGATTTAAAGGTTATGTTAAGTGTCATTTTAAAAAAACTAACATAAAAATTAGATACGTAATAAAAAATATATTTTTTGTATTTTAACGAGAGTATAATGTATTATTCAAAATCATAATCTTGTAAAAAACAGTCATAATCTTGTAAAAAATAGTCATAACCTTGTGAAAAATAGTCATAATCTTGTAAAAAACAGTCATAATCTTGTGAAAAACAGTCATAATCTTGTGAAAAACAGTCATAATTTTGTAAAAAAACAGTCATAACCTTGTGAAAAATAGTCATAATCTTGTAAAAAATAGTCATAATCTAGTAAAAAACAGTCATAACCTTGTGAAAAACAGTCATAATCTTGTAAAAAATAGTCATAATCTTGTAAAAAGCAGTCATAACCTTGTGAAAAATAATCATAACTTTGTAAAAAATAGTCATAATCTTGTAAAAAACAGTCATAACCTTGTGAAAAACAGTCATAACTTTGTAAAAAATAGTCATAATCTTGTAAAAAATAGTCATAATCTTGTGAAAAACAGTCATAATCTTGTAAAAAATAGTCATAATCTTGTAAAAAATAGTCATAACC
>OZ014569.1:152500-157500 GCA_963966155.1 Clivina fossor
CAATTGGTTATTTATACATACAGTATGTATACAAAAATTGGTTATTTATACATACAGTATGTATACGCAATTGGTTATTTATACATACAGTATGTATACGCAATTGGTTATTTATACATACAGTATGTATACGCAATTGGTTATTTATACATACAGTATGTATACGCAATTGGTTATTTATACATACAGTATGTATACAAAAATTGGTTATTTATACATACAGTATGTATACGCAATTGGTTATTTATACATACAGTATGTATACGCAATTGGTTATTTATACATACAGTATGTATACGCAATTGGTTATTTATACATACAGTATGTATACGCAATTGGTTATTTATACATTCAGTATGTATACGCAATTGGTTATTTATACATACAGTATTTATACGCAATTAGTTATTTATACATACAGTATGTATACGTATGTGTGTGTGTGTTTGTCCGTGTGTGTGTGTTTGTCCGTGTGTGTGTGTGTGTGTGTTTGGCCGTGTGATATATATATATATATATATATATATATATATATATATATATATATACAAATAAACACAATTTAATATAAGTTATTTCTCTAGGTAATAATAATAATACGATATATTTGTATATATTACATTTTAATCTGATTAAAATAACATATCATCAAATATAAATATAATATAATCAATTAAAATATACATAATATACATAATAATAATATAAAATAAAATAATATATAATATAAAATAATATATAATAATAATAAATTATAAAAAAAAAATATATATGAACACTATTTTATTATTCATATCAAGTGCACGATTATATATTAATGGTAGGAGATCAGATTTGTGTTTTTAACAGAACAGCTGTTTGTCATTTACCATATCTTGTCAAATTATGTTGCAAACCGGTTTAAGTTAGAGAAAAAAGTTACTTAGCTATTTTGTAGAGAATTTTTTTTTGCTATATTAGTGAATTTTTTTAGAATTTTTCGAAAAAATTTTCTTTTAAAATTATATATCAATTCTTTTTTATTTTTTTGCAAACCAGTATAAATTAGAGGAAAAAGTTACTTAGCTATTTTGTAGAGAATTTTTTTTTGCTATATTGGTGATTTTTTTTAGAATTTTTGAAAAAAATTATTTTAAAAATTAGTTTTTAATTTTTTTCTCCTAAACGGTACATCCTAGAATAATGATTTTTTTACTGGATTATAGTATTTACTATTGCGCACATTTTTATATAGGACAGCCGTTTTCCTAAACCTAACAGATTTCGAGATAATAAACAAAACAAAAAATAATAATAAGGAAAAAAAAAAAACTCTAAGGAAGAAAAAGGAAGACAAAGGCACAAGGATAAATATCCAATACGTAACTTTTTTTTTTTTTTTTTTTTTTTTTTTTTTTTTTTAACTCGCTGACCTCGAATCTGCGCAAGTACGCAAAGGAAGTAGTTTGCCAGTTAAATATTCTGTAAATATATATTTATTTTTATAGTAATTATTTCAAATAACATTTACATTTCGTTTTACAATAATATAAATATGTAAAAGTGTCCAAAAATATTACATTTTGCTGAATAGCAAATAATTACATTATACACAAAATTCATCTGGCCAACAACTGGATTCCTCTGACAGGTGGATGTGGTGTGATATAAGTCATATTGTCCATATCTAACCAAACTTACAAATATTTTACTTTTTTTAAATAAATGTTTTACGAAATTAATAATACATAACAACAAAAAAAATGAAGCAGTTAGAAAACAGTAGCAAAACGTTCGTTGTTTTATTATTTATTATTATATCGAAGTACGTAACAACAGGAGGTAACGATCATGTAAATAACTCTATTACAAAACTTAATAAACTTATCGATGAACCGAAATGTTTCAAACTTAAAAAACTATGCAACGATTTACTACCGAGTGCGAGTGGTGATGATGATTTTGCCATTTTGTTGGAATGTTTACAAACAATAAATACCTCGGATATGAGAGAGTTAAAGAAAGACTGTCTGAACGTAATACGATCACATATAGAATCAATCATCGAAGACGCAAACGTACAAAATATGTTATATAACTCATGTGGCAGACAAATTATTGACAGTTTCGATTGTAAAATTACACCATCTACAAAAGCAGGTGAATATCTAGCTTGTATAATAGAAAAACTACGAGAAGAAATCACGACGAATGAGTTTTGCTTGAAAGATTTGGAAAAACTAGAAGCTATAGCTTTCTTCGATCTTCAATGGATATCACAATTTCTTCAAGTTTGTAATCACGATCTATCGAAGTATCAGTGTACAAGTGTACAAGAAACCAATAAAGATTTCCTATTGTTTAAAGGTCAATCATTAAGTTGTTTACAACAGGTTATTAAAGAATTGGAACCGAAATGTAAATCGCATGTACTTAAATTAACCGAAATGCAAGCGGATAATATTAAACTGGATCCGGATTTGTTTGCGGCTTGTGCTGGCGATAGATTACGGTTTTGTCGCGAATTTCAACCGGGTTCGGGTTTCGTATTTAAATGTTTAATGCAAAATCGTGGTGGTGGAAAAATGTCGGAAAAATGCGAGCAGCATTTGATAAGACGACAGAAACTTATTGCGCAAGATTTCAAAATAAGTAAAGGCATGATGAAAGCATGCAGAGAGGATATTCGTAAATCGCATTGTAGAAAACAAATATCCGAAGATAGAACGATACGATTAGCTCAAATTCTATTGTGTTTGGAGAACTATGTTCGGAATGGTACGACGACGAAAGTTTCGTCAAGTTGTCAAGGAGAAATGATCGATCAACGGAAAATTCTAATGGAAGATTATCGATTGTCTCCGGAAATTGTAGACGGCTGTTCGTTGGATATACAAAGAGTTTGCGAGCAAGTTGTTACTGGACGTACTATACATTGTTTAATGGAACACGCCAAACCATCAAGAATGAGAGAAAAAAGAATAAGCGATCGATGTCAAAGAGCTGTAAGTATTTAGATTCAAAGGTTATGTTAAGTGTCATTTTAAAAAAAACTAACATAAAAATTAGATACGTAATAAAAAATATTTTTTGTATTTTAACGAGAGTATAATGTATTATTCAAAATCATAATCTTGTAAAAAACAGTCATAATCTTGTAAAAAACAGTCATAATCTTGTGAAAAACAGTCATAATCTTGTAAAAAACTGTCATAATCTTGTAAAAAGCAGTCATAACCTTGTGAAAAATAATCATAACTTTGTAAAAAATAGTCATAATCTTGTAAAAAACAGTCATAACCTTGTGAAAAACAGTCATAATCTTGTAAAAAATAGTCATAATCTTGTGAAAAACAGTCATAATCTTGTAAAAAACTGTCATAATCTTGTAAAAAGCAGTCATAACCTTGTGAAAAATAATCATAACTTTGTAAAAAATAGTCATAATCTTGTAAAAAACAGTCATAACCTTGTGAAAAACAGTCATAATCTTGTAAAAAATAGTCATAATCTTGTAAAAAATAGTCATAATCTTGTAAAAAACAGTCATAACCTTGTGAAAAACAGTCATAATCTTGTAAAAAATAGTCATAATCTTGTTAAAAATAGTCATAATCTTGTAAAAAACAGTCATAACCTTGTGAAAAACAGTTATAACCTTGTGAAAAACAGTCATAATCTTGTAAAAAAACAGTCATAACCTTGTGAAAAATAGTCATAATCTTGTAAAAAATAGTCATAATCTTGTAAAAAACAGTCATAACCTTGTTAAAAATAGTCATAATCTTGTAAAAAACAGTCATAATCTTGTAAAAAATAGTCATAATCTTGTGAAAAACAGACATAACTTTTAATAAAACCGTCATAATCATGTAAAATCCCAACCTTGGTTAAAATAAACTAAAATTCTTACAAAATTGCATTTATAATTTTATTTAAAATCATGTAAAATCCCAACCTTGGTTAAAATAATCTAAAATTCTTACAAAATTGCATATATAATCTTATTTAAAATCATGTAAAATCCTAACCTTGGTTAAAATAATCTAAAATTCTTACAAAATTGCATATATAATTTTATTTAAAATCATGTAAAATCCCAACCTTCGTTAAAATAATCTAAAATTCTTACAAAATTGCATATATAATCTTATTTAAAATCATGTAAAATCCTAACCTTCGTTAAAATAATATAAAATTCTTACAAAATTGCATATATAATTTTATTAAAATCATGTAAAATCACAACCTTGGTTAAAATAATATAAAATTCTTACAAAATTGCATATATAATTTTATTTAAAATCATGTAAAATCCCAACCTTCGTTAAAATAATCTAAAATTCTTACAAAATTGCATTTATAATTTTATTTAAAATCATGTAAAATCCTAACCTTGGTTAAAATAATCTAAAATTCTTACAAAATTGCATATATAATCTTATTTAAAATCATGTAAAATCTCAACCTTGGTTAAAATAATCTAAAATTCTTACAAAATTGCATATATAATCTTATTTAAAATCATGTAAAATCTCAACCTTGGTTAAAATAATCTAAAATTCTTACAAAATTGCATATATAATCTTATTTAAAATCATGTAAAATCCTAACCTTTGTTAAAATCATCTAAAATTCTTACAAAATTGCATATATAATTTTATTTAAATTCATGTAAAATCCCAACCTTGGTTAAAATAATCTAAAATTCTTACAAAATTGCATTTATAATTTTATTTAAAATCATGTAAAATCCTAACCTTGGTTAAAATAATCTAAAATTCTTACAAAATTGCATTTATAATTTTATTTAAAATCATGTAAAAAATTTTGAAAAATCATAAAAAATCGTTAAAATTTTGTGTGTGTGTGTGTGTAAAATCATAAAAACTCGTTAAAATTTTGTGTGTGTGTGTGTGTGTGAAAAATCATAAAAAATCGTTAAAATTTTGTTTGTGTGTGTGTGTGTGTGAAAAATCATAAAAAATCGTTAAAATTTTGTGTGTGTGTGTGTGTGTGTG